>PVKA01014016.1:0-33283 GCA_004027165.1 Ctenomys sociabilis | reverse complement strand
CTCTGTTTCTAAGGGAAATGTTTTATCCATTTCTCATGACTGTATATTAGATAGTGTTGAACACGTGGTCTAATTTAAACTTTGTACTCTTTGACCGACATCAGCTCCCCTTTAGTCATTTCTAGCAGCATGGTGTTTTCTACTTTTATGAATCTGACTGCTTTCAGTTACACGTGTAAGTGAGGTCACGTGCTATGTGTGGGCCATTCCTTGCCTGGCTCCTCATGTTCATTCACAATGTTGCAGATGCCAAGATTTCCTTTATAAGGACTGAAATCTATGTATCAGATTTTCTTTATCCATTGATTCATCAATGAACATTTAAACTTTCTATATCTTGGTTATTGTGAATAATTTTTGCAGCAAGCATGGTTATACAGATATCTTTTAGAGGTCTTGATTTAATTTCCTTTGGTATATACACAGAAGTGGGATTGCTACACAAGATGTAAAGTTCTGGGAACCCATTGTACAACAATATGAAAACAGCAAAGTTATGTTGTATGCCTGAAATTTGTTATGAGGCTGTCTTAAATTTTTTATGATATATATTTGAGAAAAAAAATAACCATGGGGCAATGGATAGCACCTAGCTTGATGGAGTTATTTCACAATGTATACAAACATTAAAATAGTGAACTGTATATCTTAAATATGTATAATTTTATCTGTCCTGTATAACTTCGAAAGATGGAAAAAAGAGAAAATACTGTATCATTTTTAAGAAATGATGAAAAAAGCCTGGAACAAAAGCTGCCTCTGCTGCTGCTTGTAATGCACGCAGAATCATAAGGTTCCTGGAGACGTTTCTTCCCACATGTCTGTGAGATGCACAGTCTAGCTTCTAAGTACACACGGAATTTTATGTGTAACATTAGCAGTCTAGTTACTAAATTTTCACTTGCTGGCTAGGTATGATGTTGGACTTAAGAGAAGTTATTACTATCTCTTGGCTGTATTGTCATTTTATTTCATAAAACATAATAATAAAAAGAACATGCATGGAGGAGCTTGTTAGAAGAGATAATATCTGCTCTCATTTCTCCTTATTGCTGTTCAAGTATTTCATGAATAAACAGGAAACATGGACAGTATTTCTGGGTAATTTATATACCACAGGGCAAAATAATAGCTACGTAGGTGTATATGCACCCATAGGATAATGTGCAGTGGGAAGGAGTGCTAAATATAATCGTGATGCCTTCTCTGTGGAAGCCTCCAGAGGTAACCATAGCTCAACAAATATTTCCATTCCATAACGGGTTGCCAGATGTCTTTGGATCCTTCATTTCCTTATTCATTTTCTGCTTTATCATATTTTCGTTTCTCTTCCCCTCATTTCCTCAAAACCAATAAACTCCTTTTGATTCTGAATTCAGATAGACAAAATGTCCAAATGTCGAATTTTCTGGGGAAGGGTATATAAAGTTTAGGCTACAGTTTTATGAGAAGAAAAGAGGAAGAAAGAAAACAAAAACACAGGTAACAAAGTCCTATCAGGAGTTCAAAAGCATAACTTCTACAGCACGTTTTAGGGTAAGCACAGGTTTACATAGTTCTGTTAATTTAATAATAGTAAATGTAACAACTGTAATGACTACAATTTATTGAAAGCAAATTGCGGTACATGCCAGCATTCTTATGTTATTTCTGATTCTCAGAACAGGCCTGCAGGGCAAACTTTATCTCCATTCCCATAGCCAGAATTAAGGCTCGGAGATTTGCATAGGTAATGATTTAGGGCATTTCATAGAACTGTCATTGTCTTTGAATTATCAAAGATAGAAGTCATCACTTTCACAGTGGCTTTTGAAAATTAATATGTGTGAGTATGCCATGCCTAACAATTTTTGTACCAAAGTTTTCAATTCATTTCCACATGACACATTTCAAGTAGGTTAAAATCTGAATCTGTATATATATATGTGCACATAGGTACGTATGTCTGTCGCTGTATATATTTGTATATACATATATGTATTTATAATTTCAGGAATAGTGACATAAAACTTTTTATTGTGGAAGCTTTCTCTGCCATATTTTGTTCATTAGTGCTTATCCCTCTCTACTGACTTAAAGCTATATTTATCCTCTCTCATAGCAGATAACACACTGCATAGTAATTAAATTTTTAGGTGACTTTTCTGCTTATGCAAGCCCCTGGAGGGACTATTTCCTTTTTATATTTTTATCTGTAGGATCTAGTTCAGTACCTGAAATTTAGTTTAATGTTTAATATGTTTTCAAATGAAAGAAAAATGCTAAATTTATATGCTACATTTAGGAATAGCCATGGCTTTTCATTTTTGCTGCTAATTTATGCAAAAACTGATTCTGATTCACCAGTGTTGCTTTAATTCCATTGAAAAGTCACTATGTGAATCTTAAAATAACTAACATATCCTATAGAAATTGCTGACTGAGCTGGAATTGGAACCGTGTTGCTTCTTTTCTACAACCTATTTCTTTCCAGCCATGGCATTATACTAAAGAATGTAAAACTGTAAGTCTGGGAGGAAATTTGACTGGTTATATAATCTGCTGCCTTATCATTAGGCAGCTTGAACCTCAACCAGATTAGACACTATTCTCTCCTCCAACGCCACATAAAAGACAATTCTTCAGACTTTCTTGGCACCACGTTCTGTTTTTTGTGTCACTTAGAAAATGTTTTTGAACACATAATCTGTGTCTTCCGACTTGGAGTTTAAGCATGACAGGTTAGGCCAAATGTTCTAGAGAAATGTACAACCTCTGTAGTGCCTTTATATTGATCAAGGTAGACTACTGTGTGTTCTCATTCCGAAAACATCTCCCAGCCTATGTGGCTTAAAATGAAAAAGTATGTATCTCACTGACAGTGTGTCCATCAGAACGTGACCTTGTTTGTTTAACATATCTTCATTTGGAACCCAGGCCACGGCAGAGGGGAAAGAAAGGAGGTGGCATTGTATGTGCTGACTCTTCCAGTTCCACATAAAATCAGCTCCTGTTATTTCTCACATTTTATTGACCAAAGTATGTGACACTGCTCCCATTTGTAGAGATGTACTTAACTGCAAGTGGGCAGGAAAGTACAGTCTGCCCAGGGGCCTCAAAGGAGAGAAAGCTAGAGCTCTTGGGGTAGCGCTCATGACTACCAAAGAGTCTTAGACCATTCTTTCCATGCTAATATGAAATGGATCCAGAATGATTTTGACTGCTCAGGCACAAAACTAGCTTCAATAACAAAGATTTTAATAGCATATTTGATATTTTGAGCCATGTCTGACCATTTGGAAGGCATTAAATGATGAAGAACGACATGATGATAGTTTTTTACCTTTCAAGCTATTGTGATTTAAAATTTCAGTTGATTTCAGAATTTAGTTCCTACTAGAATCAAAATTACTCAGAACTATGTCAAACACAGTGAGTTGAAACACATGCCTTTCCCATTGTTTTTGATTTTCTGTTACTCATTCATTAAGTGTACGTTGAATGTCTCATAGTAGGGATGTAGTGACAAGCAAAGTACACTGCCTGGTGGACAAGCCTTGATGTGCTAGAATCCCACGTGGCTCGATCACTCTTCTCTCATTACTGGGACAAATACTTGACACCCAAAATGAAGGAAGAAAAGGTTTATTTAGCTCATAGTTATTGGAAGTTTCCGTCTATACTTGGCTAGTTCCAAGGTAGAGCAGCACATGGCAGAGAACAATCTTTCAGGGTGGTGGCAAAGAGCAAGAGGGCCCAATGGGAGAAGCAGCAACAACAAAGACAACAGAGACTGACTCTCTTAAGTTTATTCAGGCTATATGCCCCAGGCTGGGTGTAGTACTCACACCAATAATCCAAACAGCACTAAAACCCATAATCCCAGCCTTTTAAATTTTTTTTTTTATTATTATTTTTATTGAAGAACAAATAGTGATGAGACAGCTTCAAGACAAATTAACAGGACAGATTTGACAAACCAATACCTTGCAAAATGTTTTTTTTTTTTTTTTTGTCTTTTTGAGACAGGGTCTCACTATGCAGTTCAGGCTGGCCTCTAACTCACTTTGTAGCTCAGGCTGGTCTCGAACTCACAACAATCCTCCTGCCTCAGCCTCCTGAGTGCTGGGATTACAGGCATGCGCCACCATGCCCGGCTCAAAATGTTTTCATAATGTTTCAATATCCCACAAGGCGCATACATGATATTATACTTACAATCATTATTATAGCAGATGTCTCTAATCAGTGAATGAAGAGAGTGCAGCCATATGCCTATCTTACTTCTGTACAGCTGCTTTATATCACAGATTCAACAATTAACACCCTGTACCTTGTTATGTCCCCAGTGTCTGTCCATAGTACTAGAAGCCAACATAATATCTTGTCCAACCACTATTAGTGCAAATCTTGCTTCTCATAGAATTATGCAGAAGCATAGCATATTTATCCTAACTGTGCTGTTTAGACACATGCATCATGATTCTTCCTTTGTATCCCCCCTTTTTATTGTCTAGACCTGGCAAAGATGAGCATTCCATTGTCATTAAACCAATTTACATGCCTGAACTCGGTGACATGGTGCAACACAGGCAGCATTCCATAATAATAGTGAGTTATTTGAAGTTGTTGACTATAGCCATTTACAGCTCAGCTTATTATTATGGCCTCACGTTATATACCTCATTTTTATTCTTTTATTCTGGATGGTTAAGACCGAGATAGATCAAGACCTATATACCAAAAGATGTAGCTTTTGTTTCTGATGAGTTCAGTGAAGGCCCTTCAGGGTTGATCTTGTAATCCTGTACCTTACCCTGTAGATCCTTTGTCTGTGTCATCCATGTGGATGAGTCACAGCCAATGCTTGACCAGTTTGCTCTTGGTGAGAGCCTGAGAGAAAGTCTTCTCTCCATGTGACTCTCCCCAGGCACACTTCAATCTCTTTCCTCTGTGGCTCCATAATCTCCTTGTTCAGAAAATTTGGGGCTCAACTGAGTTTCATGATGTTATAGTACAGGTTCTCCAATGTCCTGAGTTTTCGCTGACCCTGAAAGGCTAGGGCCAAAATGTTGGCTGGCCTTGTGGCTCTTCTATCTCTCCAATTTTGATCTGTGCACTTAGGTTGTTAACCATCCAGAAGAAAAGCTACTTAGCACCCTGAAGCATATGCCATTCAGTTGGCCCTAACTATCTGACTCAATTGTCTTTAGTTGTTGTTTTACATTTCTATTTGTATTTCTTCTTTTGACTTCTTATACTAGGGAGAATATATGATATTTGCACATGTGTGTGTGGTTTATTTCACTTATGAGTATATGTTCAAGTGGCATCCACTTCAATATAAATGCTTCAAGTTTATCATTCTTAACAGCTGAGTAATACTCCATTATATAGAAATGCCACATCTTTTTCAACCATTCCTCATGTGATGGACATCTTGGTTGTTTCCAAGATTTGGCTATCACACATTGTGCTGCTATAAACATAGGTACACATATATCACTATGATACAATGTTTTCAGATCCTTTGGGAAAATTCCCAGTAGGGGGATAGCCAGCTTGAATGGGATTTCTAGTCCTACTCTTTTGAGGAGTGTCCACACTGACCTCCACAATGGTTGTACCAGTCTACATTCCCACCAGCAGTGAAGAAGTGTTCCCTAAGATTGTACTTTTGTTAGAGATACTGACTGAGATAAGTAACCGTGATTCATAGTCTTACAGATGTCAAATGCTTAGATGTCCCCTTTCATTTTTTTCATGTTGGTACAATCACCTTAATATTCTCCACATTTTATAACATCTTTAACATGGTGCCTGAAAGATAAACTCAAGGCTTTTATGGGTAAATGGATACAACTAGAGACCATATTAATGCATGAAATAAGTCAGACTCACATGTACAAGCTTTGTATTATCTTGCTAGTGTAAGAACCTGAAAGAGTAAATAAAATTTGAAAGATACAACAGCTACTGTGAAAGCGTAAGAATCTGTTAAAAAGGAAGGAAAAACCTGGGATGAAGAAAAGGACAAATGAGAGAAGGAAGGGGAAAAATATAATTACGTATATGCGCAGGATAACTTGGGTAATTATACTGCTGATTTCTGCTGGTTTCCGTGGAGCAGTTAATGCTTACTTTTTTTTTTTTTCTTCTCCTTTTTAATTTTTGTAGCTTTCCTTCTGTTTTTGCATGTTTATATCTGGTAATTGAAGCAACTAATTTGCAGATAACATTCTGCAATACCACAACCATTGTTGAGTTATTTTGTTTAGTGAAATTCAGTATTCTTTCTTTTTTTTTTTAACCATTTACATTTTCTTTAAAAAAATACATGGTGCTTTACAAACTGGCTCTTCTGTAAAAATGTATTTAACTAATTATTTCATTAGAAATTGTGTTTAAAATGGGAAAATATTGTTTCCTCTGGGAGAGTATTTGTTCACTTTAGTGCATTACAGTCTTTTGCTAATCTTATACCAAAGACATTTGTTTGCTTTGGTTCAACCTAGCATTTCCAAAGGTAAGTAAGCTACAACCTTTTCCCTCTGTTACGGCCATTCACATCCCGCTGTGCTGGAGGAAAGCTCCTCAGGTCTGTCTGTTCCTGTCTGTTCTAGTCATTTCAGTTCAAACACTTGTCCTCCTCCTAGATTAGTCTATTAGGTCTCCTAGATAGCATCCCTGCCTCTTTTCTTTCCTATTTTCTTTTCTTTCCTATTTGCAATCTGATCTTTAGATGCCATGGTGTGTGTGTGTGTGTGTGTGTGTGTGTGTGTGTGTGTATTTCATAACATCTATTGTTAGTGTTTGAGATAGTCAGGTTCATACTATTTAATTAAAGAGTAAGTTTGACCCATGAGAGTGTACTGGAGTAAAATCTGAACCCATAGTGAAAACACTGACTTTAAAAATATCTTTTATGTATTTATTTGGTACAGGGTCTCACTATGTAGCTTAGACTTGTAGTGATCCTCCTGTCTCAGCTTCCCAGCACTAGGATTACAAGCATGTGCCACCATGCCCAGTTTTGGCCAGCATGTGGTACCAAGGATTGAATACTGCCAGGCAGGTGCTTAGACTGCTGAGTTATCTCCCCAGCCCAATACTGACTTTTTATTTGGATACCAAATATAATGTGAAGAGGTCATTAAGCAATTTTAAATATATATTAACAGTGAGATTTTATTGTCAACTATACATAAAATCATGAGTTTGAAAATATACTGCAAAATGTTAGGATTCACATACTTTTACATCTTGTCTGGATGATCATCCTGTTTGTAGTAATTTATAGCTCTTTAATTTTCTCCTATGATGCTTCTTTGGAAACAGCAAGTTAAGTAAATAAAAGTCCCTCTATTGATAGAAAGAACAAAGGCTGAAGCAATCTTGTCTATTTGGCTATTTCATTATCTTCCAATTTGTCTTTGTCTGAATCTGAGTCCTTCATTTGAACCTCATTTTGTAGGTCTTCCTTAGATATTACATTCCAAGTCCCACAGTGCCCCAATTAAGCCAGAATAATTGTAATTCTGTGTATATTTTGTACATATTGCTCTTGTAACAAAATAAAACAAAAAAACCTTTATGCAGCCCTTTTTTGATGTTTCTTGTGCCATATAAACATGTATACACATTATAGAAATAAAATCATGCCACCTTAAATTTCTCTTCATAGAGAAACATGATTTCTCTTTTTTCCAGGAGCCTTGAATAGCTTCTGTTAGAGGATAGCTGCTGTGATTAGAGAAGGGAACAGTGCCGTGCCTGCCATTTGAATAAGGATTTAGTGAGGTCTATAATGCTGAGCTAGTCATAAGAGAAGCTTGAAATATACATCAAAGGGAATTTAATCTAGGCAAAGCTAAAAATAAAAAGGCCCATTTCATGGAGACATGCTAGTTAAAGAAATTGAGGAGTATGGAAAAGGGACTTGTCATCTGGAAATAAAACAGCCCGAAAAGAGGGGACATTAAGTTAGCTGATGATAAACAAAACCCAAGAGATTATAAACCTCAGAGGACTAAAGTTCACGGAGAAGAAGTATGTACTAATTTTGGGTTTGGTTTCCTTTAGCTCTTTTGAAAGACATCAGTATTCACCGATGACTAGAGCTTTGAAATTCAATTTTTCAGAGGGAACAACTGTGATCATGGTATTGGCATCACTGAAACACTCATCGAGATCTTGGGAAACATCAATGATCATTATATTGCTGTCACTGTGATATTGGAGATACACAGCATATTCAGAATTGTGCATTCCAAATGCATAATTTTCTCAGTTAAGGATATTGTGTCCTCCAAAATTGAAGAAGAAAATTGAAGCCTCTTGTTCAATTTACAGTACTTGACAGTATGGAGATAATTAAGTGATGAGGGTTGGGGCACTCAGTACGGGGGTTAGTGCCCTTATAAAAAAGATTCCTCATTCCTACTTCCCATGGCAGCACTAGGGAGAAGACTGATATCTTCAAGCCAGAAATTGAGCCTACAATAGACACGTAATCTTCTAGTATCTTGGACTTCCCAGCCCCCAGAATTGTGAAAAATACCTATGTGGTAATAAATATTTTTGTTATCATAGACTAAGGGATGAAACCAGTTAATATATCTTTAAAGCTAGATATCTTTTGTTGTAGTTTTCCACTTTCAGTTATTGGTTCTATCCTTTGAAATCTCTATTTTCTTAGGCAGATTAAATATCTACTATATGGCTGGCTGTACACAATGCCAGAATTTCAGGTAGTTCACTTGTCACTGATCAGAACATCGATAGCTAGGAGAAAACTTATATTCTTGTTTGAAAAAACAGCTCAAAAATGCAAATTAAAACAACACTAAGATTCCATCTTACCCCAGAAAAGATGGCTAACATCAAAAAGTCAGCCAGTACTAAATTCTGGAGAAGCTGGGGAGAAAAAGGAACAACTTCTATACTGTTGGTGGGTGTGCAGACTGATACAACCACTATGGAAATCAGTGTGGCGATTCCTTAAGAAGCTAGGGTTGGCAATCCCATTCAAGCCAGCTATTCTCCGCTAGGGTATTTTTCCAGAAGAACTGAAAACCTCATACCACAGAGATATATGTGCATCTATGTTTATAGCAGCATAGTTTGTTATAGCTAAAACATGGAAACAACCCAGATGCCTATCAACTGAAGAATGGATAAGGAAGATGTGGTGTTTTCCCACAATGGAGTATTACTCACCTATAAAACAGAATAAATGTGAGTCTTTTGTCAGTAAATATGTGCAACTACAGAACATACTCTTAAGTGAAATAAATCAGACCCACATGTGCAAACATCATATTGTTTCCTTAGTGTGAGAATCTAAAAGAGAAAATAGAATCTTAAGAGTACAACTCACTGATAAAAGGGAAAGAACTTATTCAAAAGGAAAGTTGCTGAGTTGAGAAGGACAGGACAAGGAGTCAGAAAAAGAGATTGATGTATGTAAACGGGACGGTTTAGACAACTGTACTGTGCATTTCTGCTGTTCTATGGAAAGAAGCAGTTAATACTTTAATTTGTTTCATCTTCTTTTTTCAATTGTTTTTTCTTTTGTGTTTTCTTAATTTCTTAAACATTTCTTTCTTCTTGCATATATCTGGTAATATGAATGTGGTTGGAAGATAACACTATGTATTACAACAAATGTTCTGAAATTCATATTACTTTAAGTGAAAATCTGTATTACTTGTAATTTTTTCTGTTTTAATTCTAATTCTAATTTGTATTCTCTTCAAAAAATAAAGCTCAAAATGCAGGATATGCTGTTGGCAGCTCAACGTCTGCATTTCTGTACATAAAATAACTGCATATCACTCAGTATGGAGGGCATTTCAAGTCATAGTATGAAGAGTGAACTCATGCATAGCTCATGAGCCACTCATTCAAATAAAGGATTTTCTTTACCAGATTTGTTACCAGATGTTGTATTTCTAGCATAGTGCTTTGGGCATGGCCTTTTGTGGTTATTTGGAAAATGATGTGTCCAGGACTTCTGAAAATAGAAGATGCATAACAAGATAAGTAAGAGTCAATTTTTGTCCCTTGGATTTCCATATTCATGTTATTTAAATAGTTGGTCACTAGCAAGTTGAGCATACAATCATCCACAAGTGGAGGACTTCTAGTGAAGTTTCTAAGTACTTGTTCTGTGATTAGACAAGGGCACAGTTCTGCAGAGGTATGTGACATGGGAAGTATATTATGAAATAAAATTATAGTTCAACAAAAGTGAGTTTCATTGCAGTTCTATGTAAATTTGGGGCTAGAGTTTAGGATACCACCACATTTTTTGTTTGAAAATTCTTGGAGCATTAGCTTTGGTAATTATAGCTAAGGTCATTTTTTGTGAAATGCCTAGAATGCAACATAAATTAATTCTGAAAAAATAACCAAGTTTAAAATAAAAGTATTCTGGTATCAAAATATATAGGCTAAGCATCTTTATTATTATGTAAGTATTTTTATTTTTGTCTATACTACAATGGCAATTGATATTCATTACTGTGCATATGAAACATTCTAAGATAAGATTAGGTGCTGAATTAATAAAAGTTAAATTATATTGGGTACAGTTTTGGAGTTGGTATATTTGATTGCATTCTTCTGGCAACTGATTATTCATGTATGGTGCATGTAGTGACTCATTTTCTCAAAATAGAGCCTATAAAACTTATGAACAGATTGAGTTCACAAAATATATTTGTATATCAATTTGTTCAGACCTAGGAAATATGTTTTTATGAAAACAATGTTATATTGTTTATACAGAAAAGTTTCTTGTATATCTATTATGTGCCAGGCAGTACAGAAATAAAAGAAAGATAATGAATACACCCTCAAAACCTTGTCCATCTCATGGGACTGAGAGATAAGTAGCTGTGGACGAGTGTGGTAGAGTGTTGTGCGACTCAGACAAAGATGTGTAAATCATTCTAGGGACCAGGAAAGGTTTTCCTTGGAGGGAAAGGGCCAAGCAATTTTACAGAATAAATGAGTATTAGCATATTGGTTATGTGAGGAAGGAGGATGATTCATGAGGAAGAGACAGCTACGTGAATTCACAGTGGCGTGAGACAGTAAGGTATGGCTAGGTAGCTGTTTGATGTAGCCAAAGCCCTTGGACTCTTGGATACAGCAGGATAACAAGCTGAAAGCTATTGACAGCTTTTGGCATTTCATCCACAGGGAGCAAAATCAGTATGCTGATTCTCTGGAAAGACTATTTCCATAGGTGATAGAAGGTCAAATGAAGGAATTTTATCAGATACAGGAAAGGCAGGTAAAGGAAAGGGAAGTGTCCAGAGTTGAAGTGGTGAGACCAGAATGACAGAGTCATATAATCACCTTCATCTGGGCAGCAGCAGCCTTTTGGCTTTTGTTTCCATCTTATTGTCTGCAGAGGGTCAGACTTAGCTCTGAGAACTGGTTTAGAAAAACGCAGCTCTCCATTTCCACCAACTTCACAGTCTCCCTGGAGTCCTGGGGGCTCATATCCTCTGTATTTTACTTCAGTCTCCCCCAAACATAAAGCAAAACCCATAATCCTTAAGAGAAACAATCTCCCATGTGTGGAGGGAGAGAAAATGTGGGATGGGATTCAGGTCTTTCACTCCTCATACCAAGTTTCTGGGCATGGGCTTTGCTGGGACCATTGTGATCTAGCAAGGCTACAGAACTTAGTTCCTGATTGAATGTTTGGGGACTGGGGGCTAAGACAAAGTTCAGGACAATTCTGTTTTAGCTCAGGTGGTGATAATATCATGTATTGAAATATTCTATGCTCCTCTCCTGTGAGGTGGGTAGGAAACATAAATGTAGGATAATAAATTTGATTATCAGACTTTGGGCATTCAGGAGAGAACCCAAGAGTGGCTTTATGGTGCAAAAGTTCAGAAAAGATGTGGCTGGTGAGGTGGACATGGAAGTCATCTCCATAAACTGTGTGGATGAAGGTGTATGTAGACTGACATCAATTCAGGTAGGAGACTGATTAAAGAAGAGGGGATCAAGAAAGGAGATGAGAAACCCAAAGTATCAGAGGGCAATCTGAAGAAGCTTTATGGAGATGGATTTCCTCACAAAAAACAGAAGGATAATAAACCCACTCTAATCCAGATATTTAAAAGCATGTCTTAGATGAAATGAAATTCCATTTCAAGGCACTAGACAGTCTTATGATTCCTGATAGAAGAGATTGTACATAGCCAACATTGTGCTTACTGTGACTTCTAACATTAATTACGAAGTAAAATTAAGATGTACAAAAAATTATAAAGAATAAATATAGAAAGCTCTTCAAAGATCATGTTTGTTTGGGGAGCAGTGTTACCCATTAGTCAGAACAATTTCAGCTAAACTGTAGATAAATATGACAAAGAGAGACTGCCAAAGTTCAGAGAATTCTGCAGAATAAATTCACTCCTTGTTAAAATGTTTTGTTCTGACAGTCACAGTCTAGCATGAAATATTCTGAAGTCAGCAACTGTCAGGAAGCCTTGCGTTCTGAAGGGCAGGTTTCTCCCTGTCAGCTACAGTGGAACAAAGTAATACATAATGAAAAGAAAGCAAGGATAACAAAGTTTTCCTTGAGAGAGTTGTTTGCAGAAATTCTCTGTAGTCTTTGTTTTTTGATGAAAACCTTTTCTCCAAGTAAACAAATTTACACGGTTTTATTTACCAAGAAGCTTGACCCTTTGCCTGAACCAAGAAGTATAATTCTTATTGAGGTGAGAGTTACCTCTCAAGTGTGTTGCTGTAACCTTGGGCTTTCTGATTTTAGAAGTGTTTGCCATGCAAGGGTAATTCTAATTGGGAATGAAAGAAAAATCTATGGTTTTTTGTTTTTATAAAATGCATAGCAAGGTTTATTCCCATTTCCACATATTTCAATATGAATGCTTGAAGTTTGGAGGCCTATTGAGATCAAAAGCTATTTATTGAATCACCTACATAGAAAGCTAACACTTTAGAATTAATATATGCACTTTATTTATTTATTTATTTACTTATTTTGTGGTGCCAGGGATTGAACTCAGGACCTTCCACTTGCCAGGCAAGCACTTGTTCTACTGAGCTATCTCCGCAGCCTGTGTACACATTATTAAATACCCTGTAAGATTCCTACCTTTTAAAAAATCACTATTTTCCATGTTTGAAGGTGGATATGACTGAGTCTTGTTCTGTTTTGTTCATCTTTTGCTGTTTAAATTTTTCTTCGATCATGTTTTATTGGTACATTTTAGATATACATAATGATCACATTCATCAAGAGAATTTGTACCTGTGTGCTCCATATTGTTGAATAATAGGATTCAGTACTTCATTGTGTATTACTCAGCAAATAATATTCTCTTTGGCAAGCTGACATCCTTTCTTCTTGAGATATAAGCAGCCCAGGGAAACACTGCTGACATTAGGCCCTATTCTGCTGATGCTACACAAAACTGCAGGATTTGAAATATGGCATTGTTCCAGAAATATATGCAATTTTTCATAGACAGCGCAAAGTAGCACAATAAAAAGTCAAAGCTAGTGTAGTTGTCATCTTATGTATCCATTCATGTCTTCATCACTGTAGCATCAACTTTTCAGCTGCTCCTGTAAACCTATAATTCCATTATTTATATGGGTTAAGGATTTGAAGCAATCCCTCCAGTACAAGCTTGTGATTCAGAAATACTCATGAGTTGATTGCTTAGCACTTACAATATATTTTCTCATTTGAAAACTACACTGTAAATGAGAATCACATTTCCAAGCCTCTAACCCATAATGTGGCTAAAGTCTTAAGAACATTAAATACAATATGAGACAACACTGTGATGTCACTTTTTAAAATATATTTTAGGGAAGGGTCTACAGGGTGTTCAGGGTCTCACTACTAGATCAGACTTTTAGTAATCCACATGTTTACAGCCTCCAAAGAGCTGGGATTACAACCATGCGTCACCATGTCCAGCCTCAATTGCTGTCTCAGTGCATCCCAGGCATGGGGCCAGCATAACAGGCCTTCGGATTGAACCCAGGGGCCCAGGGCCTGCTTGCAGGTGCTTTAATCTGCTGAGCTATTTGGCCAGCTTGTGATGCCACTTTCTAAGTATCATAAATTGTATGTAAATATGAAGTGTGTTAAACATTGAAAGAATAAAGTTGACATTTTCAATATGAATAGCAAGTCAGGTATTTACATGTACAGTGATTTAACTATGCATGTACATAATTTATTGACAGTTCATATATGATAAGCCATACACCAACGAGAGAATAGATAGCAATAATTGCAGCACTCTGTTCTGTCACCCAAGGAGCTCTGCAGTCCACCTCTGTAGCTCATGGCATGCAGTCTATAAATAACTGGGACATGCTGAAAAAGATGGAAACTTCTGGATTACCAAATGGCCTGTGGTTCTCCCTGTGGCTTTTGGCATTGATGCCGAGTCTAGATGATAAAGGATCATAATTCCTAATTTTTGAAAAGCAGCGGAGCTGGGCTTCACACTTTTCCATGTGTGAGCTCATTTCCTGAGGCCATGTTTGTCTGGGTAGGTTGCTTATCTCAGTCTAGTGCCAGGTTGCTGCAAAACTTCAGTTTCAGAGAAACGAAAAGGCAGAGGGTGACACATTCAGGGCAGGCGGGACACATGGGAGAAGAATTAGCCTGAAGATTAAGACAAAAGTCTTAATCTTACCCTTCTCTAAGATGTCATCTATTTTATCATCTCCTTTTCTTCCAGCCTCTTTGGAGATTGCCTCCCTCCTCAGAGTCTTGTGCCTGTGCCTCCCTTTTAGATCCAGTGCTCTCTATTCTTGTGGAACAGTGATCATACTGAGACTTCCACTCAGTGCTTTCAGGAGAAGTCTATTAGAAGGCCAAATATCATACCACTTTTGCCTCTTAGCACCTCTCAGTCTAGCTGTGGAAGAAAAGCCGTGATGTGGGAAACCCTTTTGTATCTAGAGAAAGCTTTAATGGACAACTATCACATAATTTTCCTTTGTACATTAGCAACTGTTCCTATTTCTTAAGGCTATTTTTAGCTCCTAGCCACATATTAGGCTAATACCAGTCATAGATTTTTTTTTTCATTGCGGATTCTATCATAGATTCATGGATTTCTGTTTTTCTCTATAGATTTTGATCTCTTCCTTTCTCTGTATTTCTGAGAGCCAAACAACAAAATAGTCAAGTGCATAATAATAATCCTTGGAGGTAGATAGCATTGGTGTTTTTCAAACTCCATCACTGATTGATTAGCTGTATAATTTTAAGTAAGCCATTAATATTTTTCCTCTTTTAAGCCTTGATTTGCTTGTTCATAAAATGTAGGTAAGGACAGCACGTAACTTATTGACACTATCAACATGCCCAACACCCCTTTTAAGAAAGTGTGATAAGGCTTGGATGTGGGCTATGGCAGGGATATGTATCTTGAGTGAGCTCCCTTGCTGGCCAGTGCACTTTGTATAAAAGAACAGATTTGGAAGAAGTTGTAATGTTGTGCTGAAGTGGGACAAGTCTACCAAAAGAGGTCAGGAAATCATCCAAAAAGGAAAACAAGTAATATTGTTCTCAGGCACAGTGTGTGTGCCCCATCAAATATAACAATCAACTTGTTATTTGATGTTGTTACTCCTATGAGTCATAGTTTTACCTGCAGAACACAGTTGAGCTATTGCACCAGTATATTTTTTTTATTCAGCTAGTTTCTCCCTAAGAGCTTTAGTTAGCTTTGATGGTACCAAATCTGTACAAAATGCACAATGTTCACTACTATAAATTAACTTCAAGTATATAATTTGGCAACAGAAAAAGAGGAAATAAAGTTAATTAAGGATTTTCTGACATTTCAGCAAGATGTTGTCACTTTGTCCTTTTATACTAAATTGCCATCAGTGTCATATATTAAGTACACAGATATTAAACAAAATGCTTCTCTTTTTATAACATAAGAAATTAAACACAAAGTATGATAGAAGTAAAAAAGTTGCACACTAAGTGAATAACACTTTGATGGAGTGTATGTTGTTCATGCCACAATCTATGAACTGTAATTTTGGTTTTTCAGTTCATTATCATAACCAGCAGAAATACAGAAAGGAAAAGAAAAAAAACATTCATTAAAATAGAAGAAATAGTTAATCATAAAAAAGAGGTAATGCATGTATGGGACTTTATATTGAGGACTGAGTGCTTCATATAATTAAACTTAACCTATGCTATGACCCTGTGGTAGGAGTCTAATGATTATATTTACAGCTACAACTAGAAAAGTGTAAGCTGGAAGATGAAACCAGCAACTTCTAGATCCAGAACTAGACAAGATCCAGAAAAGATTCCTCTTTAACAAATAGGAATGGAAAAGCTGGTTATCCCACATGCGGAAAAATGAATCTAGGTCATTATCTCTCACTCTATATTAAAGTAAAGTATAAAAGTTCAAAAAGACCTAGACATTAAAACAGAAACACAAGTCACTGGAGAAAAAAAGGTAAAATTCTTGAAGCCATAGAGGTAAGAGCTCCCTGAACAGTACCCCACTTTCCAAAGATACAGTGACCCAAAGAATAAAAACATGGGATTATAATAAACAAGTTATTTTCAGCAAAGGAAATAACCAACAGAATGAAGAGACAATCTACATAATGGGAAAAAATTTCCAGCTACTCCTTGGACAGTGGACTAATATCTAGAACATATAAAGATCTAAAAATATTAGATCACCAAAAGTAAAAGACCCAATGAAACAGGTGATTGAAATGAATGACACTTCTCAAAAAATGTACAAATGGCCAACAAGTACTGCATATAGAAATATGTTTAATGTCTTTGGCCAGTACAGAAATGTAAATCAAACTAACACTGAGATTGTCTTACTCCAGTAAAAATGTTTATTCTTAAGGATTTGAAAACAAATGCTGTCAAGGTTGTAGGGGAAAAGGAGCCCTTATTCACTGTTGTGGGGAGTGTCAGCTAGTGTAGCCACTGTGGAATTCAATGTCTGAGACTCCTCAGAAAACTGAAACGAGAAATTTTATTTGATCTAGCTATACTTCTGGATTATCTTCCCCCAAGAGAACATATCATCATATAACAGTGGTTCCTGTGTATCTATGTTTATAGAAGCACAATTCATAATAACTGTGCTTTGGAAGCAGCCAATATGCCTATCAGCAGCAGATGAATGGATAAAGAAAGAAGGACAAACAGTCATATGTATGTAAGAAAATGGATGGGCCTTGAGCTGAGATGAGAATTCTAAGTAGAATGAATCAGACACAGAAGACCAAATACAGCATGATCTATCTAATTTGAGAAACCCAAATTAAAAAATAGTGAAATCAAAGACATGGTAGGAAACAGGGAATTAGACTCTAGAGATGTAAAGGGGTCTGGAGAAGGAGAGAGGGGGCAGCTGGAGGGTGTCAGGAGGAGGAAAAATGGCCAAGATGAATTATGTATATGCACCACTTCCCCAAGGTGAATGCGATTACTGTGTACCACAAACATATACCACTAAATATTAAATACATATGTATTAAAAATCAGAATATGAAGTAGAAAAAGTTGTTTAAATATGAAATAAAAGAGGCAGAAAGACTCAATCTAGATGCTCTGAATCAGAGCCTATGGGTGCCTTCCAAGATCTTTCTGGGCTCATCACGCTATTACATTTCCCAGATTTTTCTGTCTTTCCACCTGGAAGAAGATGTTTGTTCTACAGCTGAACCAGAGTGTCTCCTGTGAGATCCTTAATGCTGTCTCAGACAGGAGATGGTGCAGAGAATGATGTAAAAGATCTAGATAGGAGCAGCTCCTCAAGTCACTAACTGGAGGGAACTGCCCCAGAAACTACAAATTATCTCCCTCATCAGCCCACATTTGTTGTCACATCAGTGAGAAGTAAATCATGTGTTCCATTACTAAGATTTTGGAGTTATTTGATGAGGGCAGACAAAAGGAAATGGAAAACTATCAAAGAAATAGATCAACTTCTCAGAGTTGAAAGACATAAGTCTTAGACAATTCACAAAGACACAAATAACATAAAAGAAAAATATCACAAATACCCAGAAATATTATTCATAATGCCAATATTATAAGCTGAGTTGTGTCTCTCTAATGTTGGAGTGCTAAGTCCTATTATAACTAGTGTGACTATTTTTAGAGAAGGCCTTTAAAGAGGCAGTTGACTTAAAATGAAGTCACAAGGGTAAGCCCCTGTTTATTACATCTGGTATCCTTAAAAGAAGGGGAGATTAAGACACAGCACCAACAAAGCCAACTGGACAACATTGAGGTGTCTATCTACATGGAGAGTACCCTTATAGAGGTGTAAACCTGACACATTGTACTTGGATTTCTGGCCTCAAGAATAAGGAAATAAAGTTTTATTGTTTCTATTCCCCTGTCTGTGGTACTGCTATGCCAGTGCTAATAAAACCAATGCAGCAAAGGATAAAGATGAGCTTATAAATAGTTTCTGAAAACAAAAGCAAAGGCTAAGGTTGTAGCTCAGTGTGCTCACTTAATATGCCCATGGCCCTAAGTTTAACCCCAGTCACTGTTCAAAACAAAACAACACAGTACAACATGACATTGCTCAACATGACACAGCACAAAAACACATCTCCCACAGAAGAATGGGAATCAGGATGAACTGGGATATTTTCATCAGTAATATGGGATTCTAGAAGGCAATGGAGCACTGCTTTCAAAGTTCTGAGGGAAATAGTCTTATTTAATGCAGAATTATATACTCGGATTAAATGTTCAACTGTGATGGCAGAGTACAGAAGAATGTAGAATGTTTTACCTTACACATGTTGTAACTCATGATGTTTATGAAAATATATTTCATCAAGAAAGGTATCATTTCAATACAGTGCTCTGTATTGAAATTCCTTACGATGCTCTGTAAGGAAGAGGTAAGTTTCAAACACAAACCAACACAGAACAGGGATGAAGGAAGGGCAGCAGCAGAAGGCAGACAGGGTCAAAGCTCAGCTGGAGGGGTGAAGATGCCTAAGTACTGACCCTATGATGCAGGAACAAAAGATTTTGGTCCCCCTACTGTAATGTTTGCCAGTTTTGGCAAGTAAAAAGTATCCCACAAAATTGATATTTGAGACACACTTATATTGAAACAGCATTGGTTGTTTATCTGAAATCCAAATTCAAGTGGCTATCCTGCTTTCTATCTCACTATATTATTCTGTAGGTGCTGAATTTTTATTCTTAGCTCCTTGCACAATGCCTGACATGTAAGAGGCATTATTTCAATAGAAATGAAATCATTCAGAAAACTACAATTCGAGCATCTCTGCACTGAAAATCTAAACTCTGCAACATGAAATTGTTTGAATTCTGAAACGTTGTGCATCAACACAACATCACAAGTGGAAAATTGTGTACCTGACCTCACGTGATGGGGTGCAGTTAAATGCAAGTGAACTAAAAGTGATGCTTAAAAATTACTTTCTGGGTATGTGTAAAGGGAAAAGGAAACACAAATGAGTTTTGGGTTGAGCTGGGGACTATTTCCAGGACATCTCATTACACCTATCTTGCTATGTCCTGCACAGCTCTTGATGTTCCTAGGGAGAAAAGCAGTGAGAGGATGAAGAGTATAGATAAGAGAGGAAAGCTAAGGTCAGGTGGAGGGCTCTCTCTCCTGATGGGAGGAATAGATCTGGGCTACTGTCACAGGCTCATTTTTTCATGCATTTGACAGTTAGTGTCACGTGACACGGAGTTGCCTAGCGACTGATGAGTAGAATTGTATTGGGAAAGATTCTTTTTAGAGGGGAGATTTATTTTGGCTCAGTTTCAGTAGGTTCAATCCATACTTCTCTGACTCCAAGGCAGAAAATATTATGGTGGAGGAAGGGTGCTCAGCCCATAGAAGCCAGAAAACAGAGAAAGGAGGAGGAGTCAGGGACAAGAATACACCCTTCCGTCACACCCTCATGTCCTACCTCCCACACAGCTCTATTTTCTAACAGCAATTCAGCCATGAATTTATTGGCTGATTGATCCACTTATGAATATAGTGCTCCCAAGAACCAATCATCTTCCAAAAGAGACACCTGTAAACTGAAACTTTTAGGGCATGTTTTAGATCTCAGCAACAGGGACCTGTAAGTTTTAGACTCTTAGAATGAACTTAGTGGTGACTTATTTTTCCTAGCTCATAGGTCTGTGCTTGCTTCAGTATCATATAGACCAACTCACAGACCTGCTATGCATCTCATGTCCCATTGTCACCAAGTGTGTAGGTGGCACCTGACCTCTACCTCTGGTTGTGTTGTCACCACCCCAGGTGCATCTGACCTCCCAAGCCAAAAACTGCAAACTTGCTTGCTTCCCTCAGTCAGCCATAATGTCCTATCAACCTTACTCTGAAATAGTTCCCAGATTCAGTTTACCTTCCAGGGCAGTCACTGGGATGCAGTGAAGTGGGAAACAAGGGATAAACACACAAGGTTCCTTCCTGACAGGTCTAAGATTAGCAGTCAGAAGCCCTTGGTCCTATGTGTGCTAGTTTAACTTTTTATTTTATTAATACTGATATTAAGTTTCAAAATCTTGCTACTGAACACAGATTTTAAAAGAAATACAAAATCATGGTAAAATTAAGAGAAGTCCAAACATCTAAGTATTTTGTTGTTGTATTTTGTCAGTTTTCTTGGTCAGGGTCTCACTATGTAATCTAGGCTGGCCTCCAATGTACCTTGTAGCTCAGGCTGGCCTCACTCTTGCAGCAATCTTCCTCAGCCTCCCAAGTGCTAGGATTACAGGTGTGCCTAGCTGTTTTGTTCTTTGTAGTGGGGATTGAACCTAGCAGCTTTGCATTTCTAGCCCCCATTCCCTTGAGATGGGGTTCTACTAAATTTCCCAGACAGAGCTTGGATTTGTGATCCTTCTGCTTCTGCTTCTCAGAGTACTTACAGGAATTTACCACTACCTGACTCAAACATCTATGATTTTTTGCCAGCTTGGCTTTAGCACTTGATTTCTAAAAGTTTTAGTAGTCACTCACCCATAGTTTGCTTTGTTATTCCTTTCTTTCTTTCTTTCTTTCTTTCTTTCTTTCTTTCTTTCTTTCTTTCTTTCTTTCTTTCTTTCTTTCTTTCTTTCTTCCTTCCTTCCTTCCTTCCTTCCTTCCTTCCTTCCTTCCTCTCTCTCTCTCTCTCTCTCTCTCTCTCTCTCTCTCTCTCTCTCTCTCTCTTTCTTTCTTTTTTGGAACTGGGGATTGAACTCAAGCACTTACACTTGCCAGGGAAGCGCTTATTCTACTGTGCCATCTCCCTGGCCCTGCTTTGTCATTTTCTAATGACAAAGATGGAATGATGTTTTCTGTCAGATGACAAACTGCTGTGATCACATTTGTATGACCTTGTAATTTCTGCACAATCCCTTCAGTCTGAGCAGTCCATATGTAAGCCAGCTTGTCCTCTGAACCCAACAGGACCAACTTTCCACCAGTGAAAATTGGCAAAATATGCAGTATTTCTCATTCTTATGGCCAGTGTATGTCTTCAAACATCTGCCTCTGTTGTAATCCCACAGCTCAAGAGTACTGTCCAAAGCTGAAGTGAGCATATATTTACCATTTGGAGAAAATTTTATAAAAGATACAGGAAAATTATCATCAAGTGCAAGTGTTTTTAAACACTGATCTGATGCAGCATTCCAGATTTTACAGAGACCACCACCATGACCCGACTGTCAGAGACCTCATACTACTCAAGTGAACAGAAACTCAGTCAGAAAGAGACATCAAAGTTGAGGCACTTTCCTGTTTTCACTTCCTGTATTTTCACACATCATCAAAAGATCCTGAAATGATTAGGGTGAATTGGGATCAAAATGATAGCAAAAGACAATCATTGTGCCCCTGTAGTGTTTTCAAACATTTTCCAGATGTCACATCCTATATCTTTAAAGTTTTATCATCTGAGGCAGAGACAAGACAGCTAGAATCTGATGACCAGGCAACTTCTGATATTCCAAGATTGTGACCAGATAGTGTTTTCTTGTATTTCCCTTTATACACTCCCTAAAATATGGTGACTTTATCAGCAGAAGAACTTGCAAGCCATTCCCTGTCAGGACTAACTGATGACAGTGCTACCCTATGCCCCAGGGGAGTACATTTGAGTGCCTAGTTTAGTTTTTGAAGCACTTCCTGGTGCTGCCATGCTGATGGTGAGCAGGGGCCTCCTGGCTCCTCTGTTGTCATGACTCAAAAGCTCCAAGACAGGTGGTGAATGAGATGTTCTGTCTTCCCCTTGCACCAGATAAGCATCAGATTTTAAAATACATGGTTTCAAATTACTGCCATTTCTGCATCATCTTTGACACAACCTGAATTAAGAACCCAGCCTGCACCACTTCAGTTTTCCCTCTGTGGTGGGTGATAGCATTGTGCCAACTGAGTAGGTGGAAAGTTGGTTAGATCCACTCAGTGAGTCCACGCTCTAGGGCATGGAGGCCCCAGCCTAGGGTGTGGCACCCTAGGGCGTAGAGGACCTTCCCTAGAGTGACTCAGCACAAAAAGTATAAAAAAGGGAGTTGAGGGAGGACTCTTCCTCAGAGGAGCTGGTCTTCACAGTCAGTGTGGATGGAAGGGAGAGAGGCTTGCAAGAAGCTATAGCTGCTTGTCCTCCCTTTGCTTTGCTATTTTCCACCACCATGAACTTCTTCCCTCTGCAATGTGCTACTCTGCCTTGGAGCCAGCTGAGTGAAGACTGCAATATGGACTGAAACCTTCACTAACTGAGTTAAATAAACCTTTCCTTTCTTAATTTTGGGTGTTGAGTAGTTTGTCCCAGCAATGAGTAAAAAGTAACTGAGACGTCCTCTTTTGTGAAATACTTGTGTACAGTGCTTTTGAAAAAGTCCCATGGAAGTGGTCAAGTATGACCCTACATTGTCTGGGGTATAGGAGTCTCCATGTAAACTATTTCCATGCCATTCTTCCCAGCTCCTAAATGTTGAGACTGTGCACATTTGGATCCACAGACCGCTCACTGCTTCGCGAGTGAAGTTGAGAAGTTAGACCAGTTTGTCCAGTCACTGGAAGAATACGTCTGGCCCATGAACTTCCTTCCATAATAGCAGCAGGCAAATTCAGTGTCTTCAGGTGAGATGTTTTGTGAAGCCCAAAAGTAGCCTGATTGCTCCATGCCCTCAGGCCCTGCCTCCCGCCCGCCCACGCAGGTGACCAAGTTCCTGCTTCAGCTGCTCCCTGCAATATGTGCCTGATCCAAAATAAGAAGGAAGCATATCTGATCAGAGTATTTGGGATAAAAGGTTCTCAGTATTAGGATGATTTGGTATAAAATGCAAATTACACACAGTTCTCTTTCCCATCTTGCAAGATGGCAGGTGAAAAAACTGAGAAGCTAGACACTAAAGAGAAGAAACTGGAGGCCAAGAAAGCTTCTGCCAGTTTTACTGGTAAAAAAGGTAAGGTGAAGGCAAAAACATCCAAGAAGAGGCAGCCCCACTGCAGCCAAAATCCTGTCCTGGTTAGAGGAATTGGTTGATACTCCTGATCTGCTATGTATTCCAGAAAGGCTTTGTACAAGAGAAAGTACACAGCTGCTAAATCAGAGGTTCAGAAGAAAAAGGAGAAAGTTCTTGCTCCTATCACAAAAACAGTTGGTGGGGACAAGAATGGAGGTACCCGAGGGCTGGAGAGATGGCTTAGTAGAATAAGCGCTTGCCTGGCAAGCACAAGGCCCTGAGTTCAATCCCTTGTCCCCCACCCTCCCCCCCTCAAAAAAGAGAATGTAGGTACCCAGGTGGTTAAACTTCAAAAAATGCCTAGATACTACCCTACTGACAATGTGCCCTGAAAGCTCTTGAGCCATGGCAAGAAACCCTCTTCAGTCAAATTTCGAGGCAGCATCACTCTCGACACCAACTTGACCATCCTCACTGTACAGCAGTGGTCTTCCTGAAGCAGTTGTCCAGTGGCTTAATACTTGTGACTGGGCCTCTTAGCCTAATTGTGTTCCTTTATGAAGAACACACCAAAAATTTGTCATTGCCATTGCTATAAAAATTGATATTAGCAAAGTGAAAATCCCTAAACACTTTACTGATGCTTCAAGAAAAAGAAGCTGTGGAAACCCAGAAACCAAAAGGGTGAGATCTTTGACACTGAGAAAGAGAGATACCTGGTTTCAGAGCAGTGCAAGTTGGATCAGAAAGCAGTGGACCCACAGATTTTAGTGAAAATCAAAGCTGTTTCTCAGCTCTGAGGCTACATGAGATCCGTTTTTGATCTGACAAATGGAATTTATCTTCATAAATTAGTGTTCTAAATTCTTACTAAGAACCTAATTAAATAACTGATCCATTAAAAATGCAAATTAATAGATTGAAGGGGACCTTTAAGGACTTAAAATTTTAACTATTTCACACTGCAGCATGAATTCAGAGACAGAATGCAATTCGATGGGCATAAATTTCACATAAACTTTGACATCATCAGCAAATCATTTTACAGGCTGACTTCAGATATATTTATTGACTAAAGACATAGCCTTTATCTTTTATGACTGTCACTCTTATTTTTAGAATTACAATTGACAATATTTATTGTATTATTTTTTTCAAAAAAATGTGCTCCATTACATAGCTTTGAAAAGTTTATTGTTCAGCAAGAGATAAGTTTGGTTTACCTTCTGAAATAATTACAGTTTTACATTTTAATATTATATATTACAGTAGGAATTCTGTTGTATTTATCCCTCAGAAATAAATTTCTTGGCTTTCTTCTTGTTTTAGAGATGTGGTAAAATAATAAATTAAAGTTCACAGCTTATCAATGTGACAGAAATTTAAAAATACAGGTATTTAGAATCTTCTATCTTTCTAAAAATATCAATACTTCTTTATGAATTTTTCAGTTTGTTTTTGCTTTAGTAAAAAACACACGATCTACATTTGATTGATTGAAAGACAAAAGTCAAGTTGGTCTAATTTACAGTGACTTGCTCTTATCATACAATGTCATCTCTTATTTTCAGCAGAGATAGAAGAAATTGAGTGAGAGAATTGAAAAACCATTTTAATGCTCCCCAAAGAAATTGTAACATGAGAGGGAACATATGGGCAATTTGTGAGGTAGAGGCAGCTGTGGAGTCTAATCATTTTCAATATAATTGCTGCGACTGAAATGCTCTAAACCAAGGAAAGCCTTTTCTTTCACTTTGTTGTTGTTGTAGAGGTAAAACTCCTGTCAGACTTCTTTAGACTTTTTTGTTTCATTTCTCACTGCAGTGATGAACAAGCTTGACTCATGAGATATGACAAAACACAACTTTACTTTTGCTTCCATTGCTCCTTTACAATTTATGTAGTGGAGTGAGCTCTCCTTCTCCCTAGACTGAGGGCTGGTTGTCTTGCCTCTTTGTCACAAATAGAAAATGGAATATGCTAAATCACTTTCAGCTAAAATCAGTCTCAATTCAAACATTGAGATGTTACTGCTTCCCAACAATGATCAAAGCATCAATCTTAAAATTTCCTCTTTCATCCTAGCGGGGTGTGTTAAGTACTGAGAAGGAGAGGGGTTTGTCTTTCTTGACATTCATACTTCTCTTTCCCTGCTTGCTGCAGTGTTTTGCCTTCCAGAGTTAGGGTCTTCCCCAAGGAGAGGGAAATAATACAATCTTAAGTGTATTCTAGGCACTGTCAAATTTAGTTACATGACTTTTAGTACAAAATGGAAGGCAGAGCTCCTTGTGTAAAAAGCAGAAAAAATTATCTTTAAAAGTGATAATTATAAAACTTCCTCTTTTCTGTCTTTTAACTGGTCATTATATTTTTTTATCTTATTTTTTTTTTCTGGTGGTACTGGGGATTGAACTCAGGACTTTGCACTTGCCAGGCAAGCCTTTATTCTACTGAGCTATCTCCCCAGCACCCTATCTTATACTTAATGCCATTTCAAGAGTAAAAAGTTAAGGTAGCATGATTTTGTTGTTCTTTTTTTTTTTTTTTTTTGGTGGAACCAAGGATTGAACTCAGGCCCTTTTGCTTGCTTGCCAGGGAAGTGCTTATTCCACTGAGCCATCTCCCCGACAGTTTTTTTTTTTTTTTAAATTTCCATAATATTATTGAAGAACAAATAGCAATGAGACAGTTTCAAATCAAATTAGTAGAACAGATCAATAATCAATACATTGCATATTGTTTTCATAGTGGTTTTTGTTGTACAAGGTTCATACATGATATTCTATTTACAAAAACTATTAGAGCAGAGGCCTCTATTCAATGAATTAAGAGAGTTGAGCTGTACATGTATCTTTTTTTAAAGCTGAATTATAGTACAGTTTCAATAATTAATACCTTTTACATTGTTATCTTCCTTGTGGTTATCCATAGTGCAAGAAGCAGACAGGATTTCCTTTCCAAACACTATAGTGCAAATCTTTCTTCTCATAAAATTATGTGAAAGCACTGTACATTTATCCTAACTGTATTGTTTGTACAAACACAGAATGGTGCTTGCTTTGAATCCCTTTTTATTGTTTAGTCCTGTCAGAGACGGGTATTTTATTGTCATTCAATTATTGTAGGTGCTTGAATTCAGCGAAACAATCCAACACAGTCCAGCATTCCAAAATAGTAGTGGGTTATCCAAAGAAGTTGTTGACTAGAGCCATTTACAGCTCAACATATTATTATGGCTTTATTTTATAAACCTCATTTTTATACTTTTCTGCTGGATGGTTAAGACCAAGATAAAGCAAGACCTATATAACAAAAATGCAACTTTTGTATCCAATGAGGTCAGTCAAGTACCCTCAGGATTTACCTTGTAATCCTGTACCTCACTCTGTAGATCCTTTGTCAGTTTCAGCCATGTAGATGAGTCACAGCCATTGTGTGACTTACAGTTTGCTCTGTGAAAGCCTGAAAGTTTTCTCTCCATATGGCTCTCCTTAGGCACTATAGATCATTGATCACATTCCTCTACGGCTCCATAATCTCCTTGATCAGAAAATTTGGGGCACAACTAAGTTCCATGATGTTATAGTACAGGTTCTCCTATGTCCTGAGTCTTCACTGACCTTGAATGACTAGGGCCAAAATATTGGCTGATCTTGCAGCCATTCCATTTCTCCAATTTTGATCTGCAATCTTAGGTTGTTAATCTTTCAGAAGAGAAGCTGATTATTACCCTGCAACATATGCAGTTCAGTTCACCTTGTCTGTCTAAATTCTTTTTAGTTGTTGTTATATCTTTCTATTTGATTTCTTATACTAGGGGACAGTATATGATATTTGCATATGTGTGTCTGGTTTATTTCACTTATGAGTATATGTTCAAGTGGCATCCACTTCAATATAAATGCTTCAAGTTTATCATTCTTTATAGCTCCATTATATAGAAATACCACATCTTTTTCAACCATTCCTCATGTGATGGACATCTTTGTTTTTTCCAAGATTTGGCTATCACAAATTATGCTGCTATAAACATAGGTACACATATATCACTATGATATGACATTTTCAGTTCCTCTGGGAAAATTCCCATTAGGGGGATAGTGGGCTTGAATGGGATTTCCAGTCCTAGTTTTGTGAGGAGTCTCCATACTGATCTCCACAATGGTTGTACCAGTCTGCATTCCCTCCAGGCAGTGGAGAAGTGTTCCTTATGTCCCACATCCTCTTCAACATTTGTTATTAGTTGATTTCTTTATGATAGTCATTCTTTCTAGAGTAAGATGGCATCCCAATATTGTTTCAACTTGCATTTCACGGATGGCTAGTGATGTGGAGCATTTTTTTTCATATATTTATTCGCTTCTTTAATTTTGTCCTCTGAGAAGTAAATATTCATCCCAGATGCCCATTTCTGGATTGGGTCTTTAAATTTGAGAGCCTTAATATGTCTTAGTACTTTATAAATTCTAGAGAGTAGACAGTCGTCTCAGTGCTTATTAATTAAGATTTTTCAAAATTTGTGGGTTGTTGATAATTTCTTTTGATGTGCAAAAACTTCTCAATAAGAGTTGGTCCCACTTGTTAATTCTTTTCAAGTGTTTCCCATGCAAATACATGTTTGTTCATGAACTTTGCCTACCCCTATTAGTTCCTCCTACTTTCCCTTCCAGGACATTGAGTGTTTCTGTTTGGATGTTTAGATCTTTAATCCATTTTGACTTTAGCTTAGTGCATGGTGATAAACCTGGGCAAAGCTTTAGGTTTTGGCATTTAGAAAGCCAGTTTATCCAGACCCACTTGTTAAAGAGGGTGTCTTTCTTCCAGTAAGCTTGTTTGGCCCCTTTGTCGAAGATCGAGTGGCTGAGTGTGTTCATAGAAGCCTCTGCATCTTCTAATCTGTTCCATTGATCCTCAGGTCTATTTTGTTGCCAATACCATTTTGATTTTATCACAGTGGCTTTGTAGTATACTTTCAAGTCAGGAATTGTGATACCTCCTGCCTTGTGTTTGTTGGCCAGCATTGCCTTTGCTATTCTAGGTCTGGTTCTAAATAAATTTTAGGAATGATTTCCCTATATCTTGGAGGTACATTGGTGGCAGTTTGATAGGGATTGCATTAAATCTGCACAACAATTTTGGGAGTATGGTCATCTTCATGATGTTAGTTCTTCCTATCTAGGAGCAGGGAATATCTTTCCATTTTCTGAAATCTTCAATGATCTTTTTTCTTAGGGTACTGTAATTTTCCATGAAAATATCTTTGACTTCTTTGCTTAAGTGAATTCCGAGGTATATTATTTCCCACGGTGCTATTATAAAGGGTATTATTTCTATAGTTTCCCTCTCAGTGTGTTTGTTATCTGTGTAGAGGAATGCTATTGACTTTTGAGTACTGACTTTGTATCCTGCTATGCTACTGAATTTGTGTATCAATTCTAGTAGTTTCTTGGTGGAATTTTTGGGGTCTTCCAAGTAAAGTATAATGTCATCTGCAAATAGTGATAATTTAATGTCTTCTTTATTCCCTTTATTTCTTTCTTTTCTAATGGCTGTAGCTAATGATTCCAAAACTATATTGAATAGGAGGTGTGATAGAGAGCATCATTGTCTTGTACCAGATCTAAGAATAGAAGATTTCAGTTTTTCCCTATTTAGAATTAGATTAGCCATTGGGTTGTCATAAATGGCTTTATCAAGTTAAGGTAGAGTCTACCTATTTCAATTTTCTGTAGGACTTTGAACATGAATGAGTGTTGGACTTTGTCAAAGGCTTTCTCTGCATCAATTGAGATGATCATGTGGTTTTTAGGTTTCAGTCTATTAATATAGTGTATTACATTTATAGATTTTTGAATACTGAACCACCCTTTAAACCCTGGGATGAATCCTACCTGGTCATGGTGTATGATCTTCTTGATGGTGTGCTGTATTCTATTTGTAGGATTTTATGGAGAATTTTTGCATCTATGTTCATGAGGGAGGTTGGCCTGCAGTTCACTTTTTTAGTTGTGTGTTTCCCTGGTTCTGGAATCAGTATAATACTTGCCTCTAGAGATGATTTTGGGAGGACTGCTTTCTTTTCATTGAAGAGTTTTAGGAGTGTAGAATTCACTGTGAATCCATCAGCACCTGGAGTTTTTCTTGTTGGCAGGCTTTTTATTACGTTTCATATTCTGTTGGCTATTATTGGGTTATTGGGAGTTATTCTATCTTCTTGATTCAGTTTTGGTAATTTGTACCTTTCTGGGAATCTGTTTATTTCATCTGTGTCTTCTATTCTGTAATCATAACTACTGATAATCTTCTGAATTTCCATTGGGTCTGTGGTGATTTCCCCCTTTTCATTCTTTATTGCTTGTATTTGAATTTTTTCTTTCCTCTTTTTAATGAAGTTAGCTAGGGGCTATTTCATCTTTCATGTGGTTTGGCTAAAGTAAGCAAATGAAAGTATCTGTCACATGCAGCAATGACCCTCCTTTACTTTGTCATTAAGACATTTTCCTGTTTTTCTTTTAAGGTGGACCCAATGAAGCACCTGTCTCCAGGGCCGGAGATGAAGCAGAGAGAGAGAGACCTCTGAATCTGTTGTCCTGGTGAGATGAAGGGTTAGAGCTCAGGACACAACTTCTTCATCTTCCTTGCAAACTCTAACTTTCTGAAATCTTTTATACATCCCTATGGGTACAGACTAATTTAAGACTTTGATCTGATCTTGAAACTCTGCATATGTTTTTTTTTTCTTTCCTTAGGAGTCATTTGGTATGTACTATCAGTTCTATCTTATCACCTTATCTGAAACTTTAAAATTAAATATTCTGTTTCATGTAAACTATTATACCACTAGTGCTAACCATACCGCAGGGCATGGCAAGTATGTGTTAGGTATACAGAACTTAGATGCATATGAATCTGGCTCCTGAGCATGACATGCTGCTAATATTTCAGCTGTCTTAAAACATATAACAGGGTCATTGATTAAGAAAACACATTATATGATCCCCGGCACCACATGCCTTATCAGCCCTGCTCCCGGGAGTGCTGTGCTGGCCACTGAGACCAGGTGTGGTAGCACATACCTATAATCCCAGTGCTGGGGAGGCTAAAAACAGGAGGATCATTATGAGTCTGAGCTGCTTAGTGAGACCCTGTACCAAATACATAAAAATAAAACAACACATTATATGTTGGTATGAGGAGTTCAAGCATTTTTTAATGCTTAACCAAAGTAAAGCTATTTCTAAGAAGATAATATTCCAAAGGGAAAAGCAGCAGGACTGTGGAATCAGAGACACACATGTATTGTTCCTTTGTTTTCTGGTTCTTTATTACCTCATGAAAGCGATTTGCCCTTCCTCAGCTATGATTCCTCATCTGTCAATAATACCAACTTTGTAGCATTATTTGATGACACAGTACACAGAAAATTCCAGAGCCCTATCAAAATCCACCTGATTGACAAACATCATTAATTTGGTGGAAGATTTTTCAGTTTATTTTATAGATACTATTTTAACTGCGACTGAAAGGAGTGTCTTCTTATAGGAGTAGCATGTATGGTCTTTGGGTCGGTAAAAATCTTGATAATGAAGAAACTTGTTTATGGGACTGTAGACTTCTGGGTATTGGAAAAAATCTGAGGAAATAAGAAGAGGAGAACTGACCCATTGATATCGAAATTAAGAAACTTGGAGTTTATCACAAACATGGTGGCACCACTGTCTCTGTTTCCCACTCAGGCGAACCCCATTGTCACTAGGTAACAAGAGCAATGTGGATTTCACTGGAGATCATAAATGTGAGTGTAGGAGAATTTCACATCTGAGAGGGAATTTCACCTCTCAGGTGAATAGACTTTAATGTCAGAGAACCCAACTCACAATCTTGCCCATATTTCTTTTTTTTCCTTTTTATAGTGATGAAAACTGAACATAACCTTAAATTTACCATCTTGAACAATTTTAAGAATACAGTTCATCAGTGTTCAGTACATTTACACTGTTGTAAATAGATCTTTGGAACATTGCCGCCACCACCACCACCAGCACTGATCATCATCTTACCTTGCAGCGCTGAAACTGTGCACCCTCCGAAAGGAAATTCTGCCTCTCCTCTCCCCTTCGCCCTTAAGCAATCACCATACCTACTCTTCCAGGTAAGTATTGTAGTGTATTTTGAAGCCCGTATATGTGAAATCTTCTGTAGTACTTTATTACTTCTCAAGTTGGTTTTAAGCTTTTTTAGGATCTGTGAGTCTGTGTGAGTTTTAGGATAATCCTTTCTATTTCTGCAAATAATGCCATTGGAATTTTAATAGAGATTGCAGTGGATGTGTGGATTACTTTGATTAATATGTATGTTTTAACAATAGTGTCTTACAACCCATGAACGGGCACATCTTTTAATTTATATGCATGTTCTTTAATTTCTTTTCGCACAGTTTTGGTTTTCAGTGTACCAGTCTCTCCTTAGCTAAGTTCATTTTTGATGTTAGAGCAAATGGAATTGTTTACATTTTAAGATTTTTTTCATTGCTTTCTTAATTTCTTTGTTATTAGTGTATAGACATACATTTTGTATATGTGCTGCCGAAGCGAGCACTAGACATACATTTTGTATCCTATAACTTTTCTGGGGTCATTTGTCATTTTTTTAAAATTTATTTTTTATTCTATTGAAGTACAAATATCAGTCAGATAGTTTCAAGACACCTTAACAAGACAGATTCAATAAATTAATACATTGCAAACCGTTTTCATAATGTTTTGGTATTGTACAAGGTGCATATATGATATTATATTTACAGATATTATTTTAGCAGATGTCTCTTATCAGTAAATTAAGAGTGTAGCTGCTTACTTATCTTATTTTTTATACCTGAATTATATCAAAAATTCAACAATTATTTTCCTAGTGGATGACCATAATATTAGAAGCTGACATAGTATCCTGTCCAACCACCATTAGTGCAGATCTTGCCTCTCATAGGATTATGTAGAAGCACAGCGTTATCTATCCCAACTGTACTGTGTATACACACACATCATGATTTTTTCTTTCTATACCCCTTCCTTTGTCTACACCTGTCAAAGGTGGGCACTCCATTGTCATTCAACCAGCTTAGGTGCTTGAACTCGACACCACAATCCAACACAGTCCAGCATTCCACAACAATAATGAGTTATTCAAAGAAGTTGTCGACCATATCCATTTACAGCTCAGCTTAATATTATGGCCCCGCGATGTATACTTCATTTTTATACTTTTCTGCTGGATGGTTAAGACCTAGATAGATCAAGACTTATATACCAACACATGAACTTTATATTTCTTATGTGGTCAGTGAAGTCCTCTCAGGGTTTATCTTGTAGTCCTGTACATTATTCTTTAGATCCTTTGTTTGTGTCATCCATGTGGATGAGTCACGGCCAATGCTTGACCAGTTTGCTCTCTATGAGAGCTTGAGAGAAAGTTTTCTCTTCATGTGACTCCCCAGGCACACTATACAACTTCAGTCTCTTTCCTCTTTGGCTCCATAATATCCTTGTTCAGAAAATTTTTTTTTTTTCCTTTCATTTTATTGAAGTACAAATGTCATTCAGACAGTTTCAAGCCACCTTAACAATACAGATTCGATAAATTAATACATTGCAAACTGTTTTCATAACGTTTTGGTATTGTACAAGGTGCATACATGATATTATATTTACAGATATTATTTTAGCAGATATCTCTTATCAGTGAATTAAGAGTGTAGCTGCTTACTTATTTTTTATACCTGAATTATATCAAAAATTCAATAATTATTTTCCT
>PVKA01014015.1:0-47500 GCA_004027165.1 Ctenomys sociabilis | reverse complement strand
AAAACTAGTGCTGGCGCTGGCGCTGGTGCTAGAGCACCTACCAGCTCCAGTAGCCTGATGTCTTGGAAGATAAAGAATGCAGCGAATCATTGTAAGTCTTACTTCGAAAACCCTGAAGGAGAGAAAAGATCTGTGGTAGAACACCAGGCCCAAGGACTATAACAAAAGACAAATTAGTAAGAGAAAAGCGGGCTGTCATGATTTGAATGTTTGTCCCCTCCAGGGTTGAAATTTAAAAACTATACTGTAACCTAAGTGGGTAGACCAGATGGCCAGTGTAGCTCCACAGTGGAACCCAGGAAAAGCACACACAAGGCCTTGGATTCAATCTCTAGCACCAAAAAATTAAGAAAAAAAGAGGTGAGAATTTTAAGAGATGATTAGGACTATGACTCTCACCCAATGAATCAATTAATGCCATTATTATGGGAGTAGACTTTTTTTCTTCTTTCCCTGTACTGGGAATTAAACTCGGGGCCTTTGCACTGAGCTGCATCCCTACCCTTTTGTTTACTTTTTAAATAAAAATCTAAGTTACTCAGGCTGGACTCAAACTTAGGACCCTCCTGCCTTAGCCACCTAAGATGACAGGTGTATGTTACCACAATGCAGGGGAGTAAAGGATTTTAAATGGAGCATTCGGTCCTCTTTTCTCTCCCTTGTGCCCTCTTTTGCCCTTCAGCTATGCCTGCTTTCTGCAACATATAGAAATATGTTATGAAGTACAATTTGGTACTGCCTGATCTAAAACCTTGATATTGGACTTACATGTCTCCAGAACTGTGAAAAATAATTTTCTGTTCACTATGCATTACTCAGCCACAACAGTATTCTGTAAGCTCAAAATGGGATAAGACATGGACAAGTTTATTTAATATGTTTGGGAATGTAAGCTGGCCCTAAACTTTCCAAGCCCCTGCCTCAGCCTCCCAAGCACTGCAGTAACAGCTGGGCACCACGATGTCCAGTTTTCAATAGTAATTTTTCCCTGTCACTGGAGCCTTTAGAAATGAAAATTCAACCAGACAAGGAAAATCTGGGTATTTTTATGACAGTTATGCAAAAGTATGGCTGGAAGTCTGTAGGGTATACATAACCTAGTGGTAATAAACTCCAGGCAATTTGGCAAGTCCTGTTCAGATTCTTGGATTCTCTGTCCTTGCTCCTTTCCTCTGGGGTTAGGGCACATAAAACTCTTGGGAACCACTGCAGGCGGAGGGAAGCCAGGGATTATGGCCTGCTTCAGGGGAGAACAGTGAGGGGAGGTCTGAGAGGCCTCCTCTATTCTGCATGTTAAGGTACATGCATTAGGGTAACACATGCTTTGGGGTAACATAGCCCCCAGCTCACCCTGCCTCTATTACCGCTTCCGTCTAGCTCCTTACCACACTGACTCTAGCACATATGATACAAGCCAAGCCTTGATGGGCACATGTCCATTGTGGTTTCAGTGTTCTGTTTGCATGATTGTTTTGGAATGCCCCTTCCAGCAATCCAGCTATTATGCTTCAAAGAAATCAGAACAGTAGTGTGAAGAGGCCTATATGTAAGAAGGGCCCATGGCAGCACCCTTCACTGTCACATGAGGGCATTTTGAACATTGTAGCTACTCTGGCATGACAACAAGCATTACAGACACAAGAACCCACTTGAGACCAAGCGTAGAATCATGGTAAATAGCACATTGTTGTTGAAGGGCCGGGGAGATGGCTCAGTGAAATAAGTGCTTGCCTGGCAAGCAGAGGGGCCTGAGTTCAATCCCCAGTTCCGCCAAAAAATAAAAATAAATCACATTGTTGTTGAATTAAGACAGGAGGTTTTGGGGAGGCTTGTGCAATAACACTTGATTGCAGTATTAATGAATGTCTTAATCCAATTATTATGAATTGAATTGTGACCCCTCAAAATTCATAGATTGAAGCCCTGACCCCCAATGTGGTAGTATTGGGAGGCAAGCCTCTAGAGGGGTGAGCAAGATTAAATGGAGTCCTGAGGGGGGAGTCTCTAACTGATAGGAGAGATATCCGTATAGGAAGAGAAGGAGACACCAAAGGGCTTTCTTTTTCCTGTGTACACACACCCAGGAGAAACTGTGTGAAGACACAGGGAGGATACAGCAGATCCAGGCAGGAAGAGTCTCTATCAGCCACCAACCTTGGCAGTACCTCAACCGTGGACCTGAACACATGTAGAGCCATGAAAGTGTGCACTTATGCTGTTTAAGCCACCCAATCTGTACTATTGTACTGTCATATCCCATGCAAGCTAACACACTGACTGAGGAGATTCCTGAGAGTAATGTTCTGTTACATACGATAAAATATAGAAAGTTGAATTTAAGAAATGATAGCAATTTTTGTCTGTTTTTCTGTTTGTGTGTTTGTTTGAGGTACTGGGGAGTAAACCCAGATTCCTTACACTGAGCTATATCTCCCAACTCTTTTTTACTCTTTATTTTGAGACATGTTTTCACTAAGTCACTCAGTTGCCCAGGCTGAACTTGAACTTGTGATATGCCTGTTCCAGCTTCCCAGAATGGTGAGATTACAGGCATGTGCCAGTTGGCCCCGCTAAGAAGTAACAGTTTGCAAGCAAAATTTCAGAGATATGTAAAGACTCATGATCTACTAGGTTGGACATTTAAACTGCTTAAAATTTCCAGTCTTGCGAAGTGGCAAAAGATTATCAAAGTACTGATAAATGACCCCAGGTAAAATCCAGGTTGAAACTATAAAGCCCTTTTTGAAGACCTCAGGGAATAAATGCCTAGCAGATTCTCAGCTAGACGAAAGTGCTTCTAAGAATCTTAAACATATTGATCTTCTTTTCATGTGCCCCAAAGTAAAACAGCTTTGTATTGAAGGACATGCCCATGCCCTTTAGGGCATACATAGAGTAGGTCCTCAGATACATGAGATTTTTCAGGATGTTTTGCTCATGAAAATATTGCCAATGTGGATTACACAGAACAGATGTAGTTCAAAAAGAGACGAGGCTTATGGGATCCCAACATTCTGTGGCTGGGAACCAGGCTATATTGCTCATATTAAAAAACAAAACGTTATAGAGGGTGGGAATGAGATTCCAGAGAGTGGAGTCACAGCCAGAGGCTTGGAGACCACTCTGTAGGGCCAGGTACTGTCCCCAGTGGCTGGAGTGGCAGTAGTATGTGCTGAGCTAGACTTTAGGAGCTTTCAGAACAGTAAGTGTTACATTCTTCCTGTTTTGTTCCAGTTTTGCTTTGTCTTTTAAAATAAAATTGTCCACTCTGCTATCCCATTCTTTATCTTGTTCTGTTGTACGTGGTGTGTGAGGGGAGTTGTCTTTTTGCTTTGCAAGTATCATACCAAGGTGAGTCATCACAGCAGTGATACATTTAAGAGCCTCTTTGTATTCGGACCAAATAAACAGATGCTGAACTTTGATCCTAAAGCTATACTCAGATGACAATTATAAAACTCTTCAATGTACTTTGCATGTGAGGGTAGGAGTCTGGCCAACTGAGAAGCTTGAGGGAGCAGTCCCTAGAATCGCAATCCTTTCTGACCCCCACTAGAGGTACAAAGTCATTCCCCAAATGACCTGAGGTTTGATGATTCACTGGGAAAGCTCCAAGAACTCACTGAAAGCAACTGTACTCGTGGCTGTGGTTTATTACAGAGAAATGGCGCGGGTTAACACCAGCCAAGAGATCAGGGCGGATTGAAGAAAGTGGCAAACACAGGCCTCCCATTATCTTCACCCTAGGGAGCCAGGAAGTCTTAATTCTTGGTATCTATGTATAAAGGTGCACATAGGATATTGACAGCTAGGGAGACTCATCCAAGGCTTAGTTTACAAAGATTTTATTAGGGCTCCACTACAGAGGCATGATTGACTTCCATGCAGTTGACCTCAGTGTCCAGTGCCTTGGGGAGTGACCATGTCCCTCAATCAGCTTCACATTGTAGGTCTTCCTGGTGTGGTCAGCTCCACACCCTAAATCCCAGTGTTACTCCCTGGCTAGTCTAGAGCCCTCATGTAAAGAAAAACCTAAGAGACAACTTCTCAAAACCCAAGATCAGGCCTCTTTTATGACAAAGTTGAACTCTTCCTGCACAAAGAAGAATGCAAAGAGTTATACCCAGATGAACTGGTTAAACTGATTAAATATGGTCACAAATTGTTAACAAAATTCCCATTACAAATTTGCCCTGAGGGTCTGGGGAGATGGCTCAGTAGAATAAGCATTTCCCTGGCAAGTGCAAGGGTCTGAGTTCAATCTCCAGATCTGCAAAAAAAAAAAAAAAAAAAAAAAAAAATCTGCCCTGACCTTGTGACTCACTTAAATTGACACTGTGAATTTTAGAGTATAGGACCCTAAGATGCCTCACGGTTTCACTGTCTTAGAAAACTAATTTAACACTACAATGCTAAGAGGAGCCCTGAAATGAAAGCTCAGCCAAAAGCTGAATGCAGCCGCTGAGTGAGATGGGAATCCAGAGAAGAGCAGAACTGCCAACCTGCAAGAGAGAGAGCTACCTCTGCTCCTGTACTGAGTGTTGCTACAGAGCTAAAAATGACTATTACATTATCCTTTATTCGGATGTTCTTATCTGTCCCATAATTGCTCTTTAGTATTTTTTCTACCTTTCAGCAGGTGTAGTCCTCAAGACCTTATAATTTTTTTTAGTCTTTCCTGTTAGATTTGTAATCAGTTATAACTGTTATTTTGAGTTGCTATTGATTTTTATATATTGATCTCATATCTTAAAAATTTTCTAGTCTCCTATAACTTCTAATAAGCTGCCCGTAGATACTCTTGGATTTTGAATGCAGATAATATCATCAGAAAAAGATGATGTTTGTCAGATTATTATATCTCATTTGTTTTTCTTCCTGAGCTAGGTCAGCAGCATTTGATATTGTTTTCATTCAATTTTAGAATATATATTACATTCATATGCTTCCAGAAAGATTAGAGATGAAATCATCCCAGCACAGAAGGACAAACAGCGAGTGATCTCACTCATATGTGTAATCTAAAAAAGGTGCTCTCATCAAAGTAGAGCAGAACAGTGGTCGACAGGGGCTGGGGCAGGCAAAGGAGAGGGCTTCAAGGTTGGCTCATGGTGCAAAGATGTCGTTAAATAGGAGTAAGTTCTGGGATTCTACTGGATAAGGGGTTGACTACAGGGTGTGTGTGTGTGTGTGTGTGTGTGTGTGTGTGTGTGTGTGTATGTGTGTTTATAACAAAGCATTACCTCTACCTATAAATACAATTATGTGTCAAGCAAAAACTGTTTAGCTGGGCATGGCAGTCATGCTGTGAGCCCAGCAGCACGGGAGGCCCAGCCGGGGAGGCACAAAATTGAGCCCAGGCTAGGCTATTTAGCAGCTTAGACAGAGACTGTCTCAAAAGGAAAATTTTCAAAAATGGTTGAGGGTGTAGCTCAGTTTGAAGGCCCCAGGTTCAGTTCCCAATACCTCAGTCTTCCCCCCAGAAAAACTATACAAAAACTCTGTTGTGAAAAATCTTGCTGTATGCTGCATTTTTTGGTCATATTTCAACTGCAGTCATTAAAACAATATTGACCAATGTATACAAAACCTTGTGAAAAACAATGTAGTTAGTTCTTTTTTTTTTTTCATCCATTTTACCAAGCTATACATATTTTTGTTCTTGTTGGGGTTTTTTGTTGTTGTTTTGTTTTGTGTCTTGAGATGAGATCTCAGTATGCAGCTCAGGCTGGCCTTGAGCTCACTTTTAGCCCAGGCTGGTTTCGAACTCACAATGCTTTTCTTTGCTCAGCATCCTGAGCGCAGGGATTACAGGTGCGTGCCACATGCCTGGCTTGTCCCATTCATTTTGTTCCTTGTCTCCTTATACACTTTTTTATCTCAGTGCCAAAGACTGAACTGAGCCATGTGCATGCTATGCCAGCACTCTACCACAGGGCTGCATCCCTGGCCCTGCACTTTCTATTTTTAGAAATAGACTTTTGTTTTTAATTGGCACACATTATTGTACACATTTATGAGGTCTATTACGACATTTCAATACAAGTACATGATGTGCAATGGCCGGATCAGGTTCACTGGCATAACTGCAACCTCACATATACCACTTCTCTTGTTGGGAATGTTCATAAAATCTTTCCAGGGATGGGAAGATAGCTCAGCAGCACGAGTGCCTGTCTGGCAAACGCAAGGTCCTGAGTTGGGTCCCTGGTACCAAAAAAAACAAAACAAAACCTTTTCCACTAGATAATTTGAAATTTTTAATAAAATGTTGGCAATCATAAGCATTCCATCATACAATAGAACATTAGAAGGGATTCTTCTGCTCCGATGTATCCTTATACCTCACGAGCATTATTCATCCTCTAAAAAAATTCCATGCCTGTTTGTGTGTGTGTGTGTGTGTGTGTGTGTGTGTGTGTGTGTGTATTTCCTGGGAAGTGAACCCAGGGCCTGACATATGTTAGGCAAATTCTCTACCCTGAGCTACAACCCCAGGTGCCTACACCTTCTTTTTGATTGAGTTCTCTCTAATATATATTTTACCTTTTTCACTCTTTTTTTTTTTTCTTCTTTAGGGAAGGGTCTCTACAGGGTGTTCAGGGCCTCACTAATAGATCAGACTTGTAGTGATTCTCCTATTTTCAGCCTCCCAAGAGCTGGGATTACCGGCGTGCACCACCACACCCAGTCTCAGTTGCTGACTCAGAGCCCCTGGGGTGGGGCCAGCATGGTAAGCCCAGGGACCAAACCCCTAGCCCTTGGGCCTGCTTGCAGATGCTTTAATCCACTGAGCTATTTGGCATGCCCTTCCATTTATTAGTTACGTTTATTAGTTACGTTTCTTCATTTTACTGTTTTTAGTGCTTGCTCTTGGATGCATCTCTAATTTATCACGGTGTGCTTTCAAATACTATTTCCTCCACATAAAATGCAATTATGCTTTAATTTCCTTCCTTTTGTCCTCTGTGCTGTTGTTGTCGTCACATTGCCACTTCTGCTTGCATTATAAACTCCACAAAGTGTTGTTATTGCCTTTGCTTTCTACAGTCAACAGTCCTACAAAGAAATTTAAAAACAGGAGAGAAATGTTTCATTATTTACTGACTTTGAAAATTGCCATTACATATGACCATTCTTTGTCCTTGGTGTAGATTTGAATTTCTATCTAGTAGCGTTCTCCTCCAACCTAGAGAACACCTTCTTCAATCATTAACATTCAAGTCTGCTGATGAAAAGTCCTTTAAGCTTTTATTTAACAGGGAAATATTTTTATTTTACACTCTTTTCTATTAATATGCTTGCTGCACATGATTCTGTTCATTGTGGGAAGCTGGTGCATGTGCCTAGCACAGCTTGATCTGATTTCCCCTGCCTCTTGCCTTGCTCTGTCCTCCTCTAATGCTAGATCACCTTCCCATTAGCAAAAAGTTTACCCCCACCCTGTTTCCTATTATTTTTTATTTTGCTCCTTAAATTATTTACACTTTGGGCTGGGCATGGTGGTGCATACCTGTAATCCCAGCACTCAGGAGGCTGAGCCAGGAAGATCTCCGTGAGCTTGAGGCCAGCCTGGACTACAAAGCAAGACCCTTTCTCACCAAAACACCCAGAAGATGTTCTTACGTCCGTATGTATTGGCCTGACGTATGACAACAGCCATGTGACATCATGGGTCAAATCTGTTTCACTGAATGCAGTGGCCTCAGGGCGCATCCATTTGCATGCCCACGGAGGACTCATAATTGCTCTTTCTCACGTTTTCTTTATCTAAACATATGTTGATTGTATTCAGTCATATGTAGACTACTCCAAAGATGGTTGTACTGCTGTAAACATGGGCACTCTGCATTCATTTTGGAAGAATATTTTACTAGTTTTTTTTTTTTTTTTTTTTGCGGAACCGGGGATTGAACTCAGGCCCTTGTGCTTGCCAGGGAAGCACTTATTCCACTGAGCCATCTCCCAGGCCCCAAGTTTGTTTTTTTTGGTTTTTTTTTTTTTTCTTTTGTGCTTAAAACATGTTAACTCTCTGCCTTTGGAATTTCATCTTCTCTGTGTGCTGCAAACACAGCTCAAGTTTGTTCTGCCAATAGAACTCGAAGGTGCTACATCCCAGGCCGTTTTGTTATTGTAAGCCATTTTTATTTTATTTTCACTAACTTGCCCAGGCTGGTCTGGAACTTGTGGTCCTCCACCCACAGACCCCGAAGTAGCTGGGATTATAGGTGTTCACCTCATCTAACTGGCTTCTATCATTTCTGACTGAGAATTTGGTGTCATGTAATCACTGCACACTATATCTAACTTGTCTCCTTTCTCTGACTGCTTTTAAGATCTCTGGTTGGTTTTGGTTTTGTCAGCTATGTTATTTGTGTACCCCTGTGGATTTCTTATTGCTTAGCCTGTCTGAAGCTCATGAAAATCTTGGACTTATGAATTGCTGTTTTTCCTTATTATTATTATTATTATTATTATTATTATTATTATTGTTAGACAGGCTTTTTTTTTTTTTTTTGTCTTTTTGAGACAGGGTCTCACTATGCAGTTCAGGCTGGCCTTTATCTCACTTTGTAGCTCAGGCTGGGCTCGAACTCACAACAATCCTCCTGCCTCAGCCTCCCGAGTGCTGGGATTACAGGCATGCGCCACCATGCCTGGCTTAGACAGGTTTTAATAGTTCAGCTTGGCCCTGAACTCACTCTGTAGACCAGGCTGGCCTCAAACTGAGGGCAACCGTCCTGCCTCAGCTTCCCTCTGGCTGGGACTGAAGGTGTACACCACCACACCCAGCACCTTCTTAAATATTTTCTCTCTTCTTGTAGGTTTCCAGTTCTCACTCTGTAACTTGAGATCTTTCTTTTTTGCATGTCTTTATTTTTAAATGTTTATTTTCTTTAAATTCATTTATTTTTTCAAAAAGAAAAGCAATGTATTCATGAAACAACACCAACAACGCAATACATAAAATGGGTTGTACGGTGATGGTTCATGAGGCAGCACCCATTTGTTGTAACGCATTATGCAAGATGAAGTTTACTTATACATTAATTTTGTCAGAAGTAAATATGATCATTTACTTCTACAGTATCTAATCTGTTATTGCTCAGTGAAAGTTTGGCTGCAGCTGTTGCCTACAATGATGAAAGTGCTCTCGTATATCCACTTATATTCAAGAGAAGAACACAGAAAAGCTGGCTGTACACTGTTTGTGAACAAGCTGGACCACTTTATTGGGGGGTGATCAGGAGGGGGCGTGGCTGTTCTCTCAGGGATCCCACAAAGACCAAAGTCTTTTCTTTCTTTCTTTCTTTCTTTCTTTCTTTCTTTCTTTCTTTCTTTCTTTCTTTCTTTCTTCCTTCCTTCCTTCCTTCCTTCTTTCCTTTCTCTCTCTCTCTCTCTCTCTCTCTCTCTCTCTCTCTCTCTCTCTCTCTCTCTCTCCTTTCTTCATATTTGCTGGTACTTCTAGAGGAATAACCCACTCATTTTAATTAAAATCCTAAGTGCCAGTCCAGCTGGACTTCCTCTGTGTCCATGCAGTCTGTCGAGAAGAGCAGCTTAATTTCCTGCCCACCTGGTCAATACCTTGTTGCCGAGAGACAAGAAAGAGTGCATGTCATGGTGGAGATGGGAAAGGTAATAGCTATCATCCTTTGACCAACCTGAGACAAAAATAAAACTGAAAGGGGCAAATTCCAATCACATAGCCAGAGTTCCCAACCATCATCTAGGCCTTATTCATGAACAGATATTCAAGGACCACTCGACCTGTTTTCTGGTAGGCTTTGTTTTCAGCTCATGTTATTCCTTTCTTTTCTTTCTTTTTTTTTTTTAGCAGAACCAGGGATTGAACTCAGGCCCTTGCATTTGCCAGGGAAGGGTTTATTCCACTGAGCCATCTCCCTGGCCCTCATGTTGTTCCTTTCTGTCACCAGAGTAAAATCCTGAGATAGTTAACTTATAAGAAGAAGAAAATTATTTTGGGTCAGTTTTAGATATGTCAACCACAATGGGATTTAAAAAAAAAATCATTTTATTGGTATAGCTTAGATACACATAACAATCATATTCATTAACAAAAAGCATATTGTTTCTGTTTTTGTAAGCACTCTCTCCTTTCCTTTTTTCTGTTTCATAAGCCTCACTTGCTCACAAAGAAGGTGAAACACATAGGTTGTCATCCCATCAGAAAGTCAACAGTACTTCCTTCTGAGGTGTGGATAGGGAACAAAGGGTTCAAGGAGCTCAGAGGCTGACAACAGAGGGAACCATTACTATATGGAGGACAAAAAAGGCCAGGAGGAGGAAATAGAACCTTTGAACTGCTGGAGCTCAGGGAAAGCTGAACCTATGGAGCGAGGTCCAATCTGCAGAATCCGTTGCTGTGGAGGACTACAGCTACTGTCGGTTACACAACAAGGCAGGGAAGAAGATGAAAGCAGTGACCCAAGGTAATGCCTTGCTCTCCCCTGCTAGCCTCCTTGGAGGCTTCCTATCTTTCCACTGACTACTGGAAATCAGTTGTCAAGGGAGTCTGGAGATGCAGTCCTCAGCAGCAGCCTCCCCAGTGCTCCTGCAGGGCTGCACAACGTCCCAGGGTGCAAAAGGAGACAATCAGTTCATGAAGAGCTCATGGAGTGCCCACTGTACCCAGACATGGTGGTGCACATCTGCAATCCCAGCTCTCTTGGGAGGCTAAGGTAGAAAGATCACAACTTAAGCGCAGCATGGGCAATTCACCAATTTAGAAAGACTGTGTGTCAAAATTTTAAACACATTTCTTTTAGAAAGGGCTAAGGGCTGGGCATGGTGGTACATGCCTATAATCCCAATACTCAGGAGGCTGAGGCAGGAGGATTTCTTCGAGTATATAGCCTGGGCTACATAGTGAGTTCAGGGTCAGCAAACCTCAACTACATAATGAGACCCTATCCCAAAAGCAAACAAACAAACAAAAAAATAATAGGAGCTGCTAAGGATGAAACTCATTGTAAAGGGCCTGGAAAAATTAACATCAAAAGAAAATAAGAAAAAGACAAGAAATATCTGCTACATTACTTGGAAACAAACTGATGTGTGAAGAGTCTAAACAGTCAGTGATTAAAAGCGGCTAGAGTAGGGAGCCAAAGCCACGTTGTGAAAAGAAATCTTCATTTTATTTTCAATACTTTGCACATGTAGAAACAGACGAGAATGAAAATACATTTGCAATTATAAAATAAGATAATTTCATATTGCATGTTTTATGCCTTAAGGTAGCTCCCAATTTATCACTCCATGATGGAATGGGCTTCCTCTTGGGAAAGACAAAATAAAACAGTGAAACACAGGAGCAAGACAGTCAGCTCTGAAGTATTAAAACTGACCAGGCTCAGGCAGCAAGCAACTGCTTACAGTGAGTGAGATTTCAGAAAACGTCTCAGCCCTGTCATAGATGTCTCTATGAATTTGCTCAAGAGTTCAGATACCACAGGTTGATTTAGTGTAAGCTGGGAAATCCACTGTGGCTTCAGTGATACGGTCTAGGTGATGGCTTAACACAGCCCTGGAAGCAAGACAATTTATGCCCTGCTTTTCCCTTCAGTTCTAATAGTTTGCCAGGATCCTCTCTGCTTTTGATGATATAAAAGCCTTACTACAGTATTTCACCCATAAAATGTGTCCCAATTTCCAAAGCTCTGGCTGACATTTTGATGTTTTCTATCCACCATCAATAATTATTAAGTACTGCATCTTATTTCAGGCTATAGCTTCTTTCTTTCTTTCTTTCTTTCTTTCTTTCTTTCTTTCTTTCTTTCTTTCTTTCTTTCTTTCTTTTTTTTCTTTTTTTTTTTGGCAGAACCAGGGATTGAACTCAGGCCCATATGCTTCCCAGGCACTGCTTATTCTACTGAGCCATCTCCTTGGCCCTATAAGCTTCTTTCATCAGTAATCAGTAGATGGGATTCATATGGCTGTGAAACTTCTAAAATCGATGGCAAGTGTTTGAAATGCATTTGTTTTTCTGAGAAGACCTACTATTCCCATAATGCTCAAAAGCTGTGTCCTTCTCTGCCTCCACATGACCTATCCTCTGTCTAGTTTTCAACAGATGAGCTTTCTGCTGTTTATTTCATCATCTTACCTTGTGTGCTCTTCTTTCATTAGCTCACATGACATAATATCCTCAAGGGAGAAAAGATAAACATTAGTTTGTAATGTTAAGAACCACATATGAGGGGCTGGAGAAATAGCTCAGTGGCCTTAGGGCCTGCCTGGCAAGCACAAGGACCCAAGGTTTTTGAAAACAGCATTTGAACACCCTGACTAACTCTATATGCTGATATCTGTGAACTAAGCAACTTCATTGCAGACAGCAATGTGTAATACTAAAACCTACTTTAAAAAATACCCATCATTTTGGTCTTCTCATTGCATACTGCTTCTAATGTCATATCAATTATTGCTATACTCTCTTTAAAGTAAATATATGTAAAAAAAGAAGTAATAAAAGTAAATGAGGGACAAGAAGAACAAAATGTAGCAGAATTGTCCTACTACAATGTTGAATATTGTTTGATTTCTCAATATCTGTGTAAAAATGCATACTTGTTTTTAGCATTCATAGGGATTTAAATTTTAGAACATCCATGGATGTTGGAAAAAAGCAGTTCCATTTTATGTCTAAAGTATGTGATATTCAGACAGATAGTGATGTTAAGCTTAACTGTCTGTGTTATAGGACAATAATATCAGTAAGCTTGTCTTTTGGATGTTTAACAGACCAAAAATTAGACAGATTGATGGGCTAAAAGGATAGCAAATATTTGGCCCTAGCCCTTCAAGATCAGTGAGGACTGAGGACATAAAAGAACCAGTGCTGCAACATCCTGTAACTCAGTGCTGTCCCAAATTTTCTGATCAAGGAGATTATGGGGCCACAGAGGAAAGTGATCAATGATGCATAGTGTGCCTAAGGAGAGTCACCTAGAGAGAAAACATTTTCTCAGGCTTTTGCAGAGAGTAAATTGGTCAAGCAATGGCCATGACTCATCTAGCTGCTGACACTGACAGAAGATCCACAAGGTGCTGTACGTAGCTCCAGGGTAAATCCTGATGGGATTTGACTGACCTTGTCAGATAACAAAGTTACATTTTTTGTTATATAGGTCTTGCTTTTTCTTGGTCTTAACCATCAAGAAGAAAAGTATAAAATCAATTTATAAAAAGTAATAGGCTGAGCTATAAAAAGCTCAAACCAACAACTTCTGACATTGCCAGTCCTGTGGATAACCCACTACTATTATAGACTACTGGACTATGTTGGATTACTCTGCTGAATTCATGCACCTACATTATATGAATGACAATGGAATACACATCTCTGACAAAAGTAAACAAAAAGGGGATATAAATGGATCATTTTATAATGAAATTATATATATATATATATGTATATCAAAATAGCATAAATATACAGCTACTTCCTCTTAGTTCAATGAGAAGAAGGTTTTGATCCAATAATGTTTAGACAAGATATCATGTCTGCATCTTACACAAGAGAGAACTAGTACAAAGACAACAATATGCAATGTATTAATTATTGTAACTATACTACTAACCTGTTTTGAAGCTATCTCATTGCTACTTCTTTCTCAATAAAATTATTAAAATATAAAAAACAAATAACTTTTAGGTAAACAAAAGAAATCATAAGAATAATAAAGGAATATCTCAGCAAATCTAGAGTAGATATAGATTAAAAATAGAGAAGCATAGGAAAATGTGAATTGACAATATAGGAAAAAAATGCATGAAATGGATTCAAACAGATATCCAGGAAATTAAAAATTCCATGGAGAGCTGGCAAAACTGTTTGAATGAAACTGAAGATAGACTTTGAGGACAGGATCACAGCTAGTGATTATGAAAGGAAAGATCTCTTAAACATAAAGGACCAAGAAATAACAATTCAACAGCTGTGTGATAATGTAAAGGAAAATAATATATCAATAGATGCCAATGGAAAAGCAGGAGTACACAAAAATGACTTGAAGACTATTTGCAGAAGTTACACCAAAAAATTTCCCAAGCATGGGAAAAGATTCTGACATCACTTTGATTTTTCTAGTCAAGAGTCTGCACCAAAAAGGAGAAAGTTCAGTGAATCAAAAGAGCATGTGTAAAATTACTTTCTCTTCTACGCATTTGGAAAGTTGTCATTGTTTAAAGTAAAAAATGACATTGCTATTTTAAGGTGTATTCTTCCCTTGCTCTGAAAATTCATATGTGTTTTAAAACAGTTCATACACTAAAATGAAGTTTTGGGCCATTGTATTGTGGTCCTTAATTTTATCTAAGATAGATCCGAGAGAATTTTGAAAGAAAATGAGAAGCACAAATGTAGTAATTGATGTTGTTCTTTATCTACTGTATACTATCTTCCATTTTAGTGGACACTTTCTTTAAATCTGTATTAACTTAAGACCATATAATGCAAATCACTTTTTGAAATAATGTTTATCTTGGTATTAAAACTTTGTAGGATTCATTTTTTTCCCTTTTGCTAAAACTATATCATATAATTAGCTGTTTTTGTCCTTGTGTTATTACTAAGACAGTATTCTATATATTGATATATTGTATTAACATATAAAATGTACAGTTTATAAACTGGTACTTCAGCTTTTTTATACTTTTTTTTTTTACTACAGAACAAAAAGACTGGTTTTTTTAAAAAGACAAAATAAACTGTTCAGTTTGGTGAAAAAAAAAAATTCTGACATACAATAAGTGAAGCATATACAGCTCCAATTAGCCATGACTAAAACAAAACTGCACCCAGGAATTTAATAATCAAAATCCAAGAAAGTCACAGAATCTTAAAAACTGTTAGAGAAAAGAAACAGATCACCTGCAGGGGAAAGTCCATCAGAATTACAGAAGACTCTCTCAACACAGTCCTTCAAGTCAAGAAAAGTTTGGAGTGAAACATTTCCAGGCCTGAAAGAAAACATTTTCCAACCCAGACAGAAATACCTACAAAATTATCTTTCAGAATTAATGGAGAAATAAGATATTTCCATAACAAAAAGAAAAACAACCAAAGAAATTCATGACCACAAAAACAACCCTATAATACTGAAATATATTCTAGACAGAGATAAGAAATGATCACAATTCCAAGAACAACAACAGAAATAGAACACCAGACAGGGCAAGCAATTAAAGAGAAGGGAAAGAAGGGAACTAACCACAGGAAAATAACATGACAAACATAAGCCAATACATTTCAGTTATAACCATCAAGATAAATGACTTCAATTCAATGATCAAAAGAAACAGACTGGCAGAATGGATCAAGAAACAAGATCCAACCATATTCCATGTGCAATAAACACATTTAACTCAAAAATAAGTTTGTAGATTGAACATCAAAGGATGAAAAACACTTTTTCATGGAACAGGAACCCAGAAAAAAGAAGGGGTAGCTATTCACAGACAACGTGAATATCAAACCAATAAATATCAAAAGAGATAAAGAAGGTCACTACATGCCATTTTTGAGGAATACTGCAAGAGGAAGAGATAACAATTACAAACATATATGCACCAAATAAAAGAACATACAATTATATAAGACAAATGTTAATTAACATGAAAAATCAAATAAGCAATAACACAATTGTATCTGACAATATTATTACACCACTGTCACCTAGACATAAAAAAAAAATCAGCAAAGAAATAGCAGAACTGAATCAAACCTGTGAACAAATGGACTTAGTAGGCATTTACAGAGTGTTGCAGCTACCAACATCAGAATGCACATTCTTACTAACTCCATATGGATATTCCCTAAAATAAACCATGCACTAGTTCATAGAACATACCTAAGTAAATGCAAAGAAACCGAAAGTACATCATGCATATTATCTGACCATAATGCAATAAAATTGGAATTTAATGGCAAAAGAAACAGCAAAAACTCCATAAACATGGAAAATAAATAATACTGTCCTGAACAATCAATGGGTTACAGATGACATTAAAGAAGAAATTAAACAGTATCTACAGTTAAACAAAAATGCAGATACAACTTAACAGAATCTGTGCGACACGATGAAATCAGTTCTTAGCAAGGAAATTTATAGTAGTGAATTCTCACATCAGGAAAACAAAATGAGAACAAGTGAAAAACTTAATGTTACACCTCAAGCTTCTAAAAAAAGAAGAGTAAGTCAAAGTAACTTCTATAAGGGGGGAACTTTTAAAAATCAGTGCAGAAATTAATGCAATGGAGATTTTTAAAAAATACAAAGAATTAATAAATCAAAGAAGTAGTTCCTTGAAAGAACAAATAAAATTCATAAACTCCTGCCAAGCCTTATCAAAAAAGGAAATAAAAAATTCAAATTCATTCAGTAAGGAATGAAAAGGGTGAAAGCAATATCAACCCAATAGAAATGCAGAAAATCATCCATATCTATTTTAAAAATCTTTACTCTTGAGTGAGGCGTGGTGGTGCAGGCCTGTAATCCCAGCACTCAGGAGGCTGAGGCAGGAGGATTGTTGTGAGTTCGGGACCAGCCTGAGCTACAAAGTGAGCTTAAGCCTGAACTGCATAGTGAGACCCTGTCTCAAGAAAACAAAACAAAACAAAAATATCTTTACTCTCACAGGATAAAAAACACAGAAAGATCGGACAGATTCCTAGATACATATGAATTACCAAAGCTGAATCAAGAAGATATAACAATTCTGAATAACCCAATATCAGTCATTATGATTGAAAATGTAACCAGAAACTTACCAACAAAGAAAGGCTCAGGTCCTCATGTATTTAGTTGAAATCTACAAGAAATTTAAAGCAGATTCAATGCCAATATTCCTCAAACTCTTTAATGGAAATGAAAGGAAAGTAATACTCTATTTCATTCCTAGAGGTGAGTGCCCTGATACCCAGACCAGAGCAAGACCCAACCAGAAAACAAAACTACAGGCTAATCTCCCTAATGAACAGAGATGCCAAAATCCTATATAGCATACTAACAAGCACAGTGTAGCAAATCATCAAGGTTATACACCATAACCAAAAGGGCATCGTCCAGGACTGCAGGGATGGTTCAACATCTGCAAATCAATAAATGTAATAGACCATATCAACAGAGCCAACGGCAAAAATCACATGTTGCAGAAAAGGCTTTTGATAATAAAGCACAACACTCATGCATCATAAAAACCTACAGAAAATTGCAATAGATGGTCTTTAACACAATCTGATAAAAGTCATCTATCATAAACCAACATCTTGCTAAGGAGACAAAAACTGAAAGCCTTCACACTGAAATCAGGAACAAGAGGATGTCCACTGTCACCACTCCTATTCAATATAGTTCTGGAAACATTAGCCAGAACAATTAGACAAGAGAGAAAAATAAAAGGGATACAGATAGGCAGGGTAGAAGTTAAATTATCATTTATAATTTACACAGAAAACCTAAAAAATTCCACCAAAAGATTTCTATATTTAATAAGCAAAATTCAGGAGCATAGTTGGATACAAATGTAACACTCAAAAATCAGTAAGATTCTTTTTTTTTTTTTTTTTGTCTTTTTTTTTTTGAGACAGGGTCTGACTATGCAGTTCAGGATGGCCTTAAGCTCACTTTGTAGCTCAAGCTGGTCTTGAACTCACAACAATCCTCCTGCCTCAGCCTCCCAAGTGCTGGGATTACAGGCATGCGCCACCACACCCAGCACAGTAAGATTCTTGTACAAAAACAATAAACTTTCTGAGAGAAAAATTAGAGAAACAACATGTCTTCACAATAGAGTCCAAAAAGAAAAGGGGGGGGGGGGAGAAAAAGAAAAAGAAATGCTTAGGAATTAGTCTAATGAAGGAAGTAAAAGATCTGTATATTGAAGGTTACAGTATTCTACTGAAGACAATATCAGAAAATTTCAGCCAGGGACATAGCTCAGCAGTATAAGTGCCTGCCTGGCAAGTGCAAGGTCCTGAGTTCAACCCCTGGTACCACCAAGAAAAAAAAGAAAGAAAATTTCAGAAAGATATTCCTCTCTCATGATGGAAAGAACCAACATACTCTCAAAACTGTTATACAGATTTAATGCAATCCCAATCAAAATACTATTAATATACATCACAATCTAGAGAAAACATTCCTAAAATTCATCTGGAATCAGCAGAGATCTAGAACAGCAAAGGCAATCCTGGGTAACAACAGAAAGGCATGAGGCATCACAGTTCGTGACCTGAAATTATACTACAAAGTTACAGTGATAAAATTAGCAGGATACTGGAAAAATAAGACAGAAGACCTGAGGATAAATGAGACAGACTAGAAAATGCAGACACAGTTCCAAACACACTCAGCTGTCTTATCTTTGACAAAGGAGCCAATCATGTTCACTGGAAGAAAGATCACCTCTTAACAAATGGTACTGCAAAAACTGCCTTTGCACATGCTGAAAACTAAGCCTAGACTCATATCTATCACATGCAGTAAAGTCAAGATGTATCTAAGATCTAAATATTAAAACAGACATACTAAAGCTACTAGAAGGGAAAAGTAGGTAGAAATCTTGAAGGCATAGATGCAGGTAGAGTTCATCAACAAACCCCAAGCTGCATGCGAAATATTTCAAAGAATCACAGCTGGGATCTCATCACTTCACATCAAAGAAATCACCAACTGAGTCAATGGACCACCCATAGAAAACAAAAATAGTTTTATCCCACTGTCCCTCAGACAAAGAATTTATATCTAGAACATAACAAAGAACTTTAAAAAATTAGATCCCCCAAATTCAAAAACCCAACCCAAAAGAGGCCATCTAAGATGAAATTTTGTTTTACCTCTTATTCATGAAATTTAAACAATGAATAAAAAAGGATTTAAATAAGTAATCATAATATGGCAAGCTATACATGACCCAGAAATCACCATATTTTATTTTCATATTAAGAATGTTTTAAATAATTATTTAGAGTATAAAATATAGGATAATTTTAAATTTGAATTTAAGAGTACATGTCAGCTACATGTGAATTATAGGGCATGCTTCCATTCCAAATATACTTGCAGAACTAAATAAAATTTTAACATCTTAAAGAAAGGTGCACTTCAGGGAGTGTCCCTGCTGTAACTGGTAGACAGAGTGAGCAGACAGGGCCCAGACCTTGTTGATTAATCCCAGAAAGCCCACCATGGATTTACAATGAAATAGAGGATAATCCCAACAAGCCTGCACCTGTAATTCCACTGACACTCATAGAAACGGATTTACCCAGCTTGCAACCCTCCAGAGCTGCCCCCTTTACTTTGGCCTTGGCGCCCTGACCTTCTGCCCACTTGAACTTTGTTTCGTTTCACTCCGACACTGACCGCTGCTAGATGGAGCCAGCCTGCAGCTGACCTGAACTCTGAGGTCAGTCGGTCCCTTTAAAAGTTCCCACTGGCCGACTGCACTCTTCTGTGTGAACTTGAAAAACTCACCAGTCCCCACGGTCTGCTGTGCTCACTTTTGTGCTTGATCTAGCCAAAAGGCCGAGACAGTAAGCCCAGTGCTCTGTTCCTCTGAGCACTTTTCTATGGAGACCCCCAAGGGCACTAGAACTCACTGTGTATCCACAGGGTTTGTCTGCTCCACCACAGTGAGTCAGAGCTCAGAGGAGAAACAGGCTTGCCACCTCATTCCTACACACTCAAGGGTCCCTTTCCAGTCTCTCCATGGCCTTTAAGATCTTTACTTGGCCTTAGGGACCCACTTTCCTTTTTTTTTCCTCTTTTTAAAAAAATTTTATTTATTTCCTTCTTGTTCTCTTCCTCGCAGCGTCTGGACATCAAATCTCAGAGGCGCCATCTATCGGCTGTTCGCTGCTCTGCCATCTTCCTGGAACTTTTTTTTTTTTTTTAATTTAAGAGATAAAGCCTCACTCTGTGGCTTAGGCTGGCCTTGAACTCACTATGTAATCCAGGCTGACCTCGAACTCATGCTAATCCTCCTCCTTCAGCTTCTCAAGTACTGGGATTACAAGTGTGCACCACCGCACATGGCTGAATTTGGAATTTTGACAGAGACTGCAATGGAAATTTGTCCATCTGTGATGTCTTCTTCACTTTCATTCTTCAGAATGGTGTGATTTTCACTGTAGAAGTCCTTCACCTCCTTGGTCAGGTTGATTCCTTGGATTTTTGTTTTTGAATTTGTTATTATTGTTTTAAGATACTAAGAATGGAATTATTTTTCAGATTTCTTGTTTAGCTAGTTCATCATTGGTGTAGAGAAAAACTATAGATTTTTTTTAATGTTTCAGGCCAGCCTGCGCTACATGACAAGTTCAATACCATCCTTAACTACATAGCAAGACCTGTCTCAAAACAAAAACAAAAATCCCTAATGATCCTCCATATGTCCGTGGTATTTATCATAGTATCCCCTTTTTCATTTCTAGTTGTACTGATTTAGTTATTTCTTTCTGTTAGTTTGGCCAAGGGTTTATCAATATTATTTATCTTTTCAAAGAAAAAAACTCTTTATTTACTTAATCTATTGTATTACTCTTTTAGTCTCTGTCTCTTTAATTTGAGCTCATAATTATTACTTCTTTGCTTCTACTGGATTTGATTTTCTTGTTTTTCTAAGACCTTGAAATACAGCATTAGGTTATTTATTTGAAACTTCTTTGGACTGCCATTGTTGTATCCCAGAAGTTCTGGTGTACTGTTTCTGTTTTCATTTGATTCTAGAAATGGTTAAATTTTCCCATTGATTTCTTCATGACTGATGGGCCAAAAATACATTGTTAAGGTGGGTGCGATGGTACATGCCTGTATCCCCAGCACTGGGGTGGTTGAGCCAGAAGAACTGCTGTCAGTCCAAAGTCAGCACGAGATACCCAGCGAGTTCGAGGCCAGCTTTCACTGTACAGCAAGGCTCTTCCTCAAACAAAACAGATATGTATTGTGCAATCTTCTCACGTCTGTGTAGTTTCTGAAGTTTTTTTTTTTTTTACTCTTGGTTTCTAGTTTTATTACATTATTATCTGATATGATGTTAGAAACGATTTCAATTTTTATGTTTATTAAAACATTCTTTATGGCCTAAAATATGATCAATTTTGGAGGATATCCCATGAGTTGCTAAAAATACATATATATATTTTGTAGTTGTTGGATATGGCAAGGTAGTTCGGTGGACTAAGTGCCCACTTAGACAAGCGCAGGGACTGGGATCTGATCCCTGGCACCACATGCCGCACCAGCCCCACCCCAGGCACGCTGAGCAGGCCACAGAGGGTGGGCGCAGTGGCGCAGACCTGCAATCCTGGTGCTGGGGAGGGGCTGAAAACAGGAAGATCACTGCAAGTCCAAGCAGCATAATTTGCTCTTGCTCCAAATACATAAAAATTAATAATTAATTAATTTAAAATAAAGTGTAGTTGTTGGATACAATGTTCCGTGGACGTCTGTTAAGTTTATTTGATTTAGGGTATAATAGAGCACTAATCCTTCTTTTTTGATTTTTTTTTTTGTCTTGGTAATTTATCTATTGATAAGAATGAAGTATTGAAGTCAGTCGGTGCTATTGTTTTGGGATGCGTGTGTCCTTTTATGTTGAGAAATGTTTGTTTTATGAAATCAGGCACATCCATCCATGCTCACCATATACACACTCACAACTGTTACAGCTTCTAGGTGGATTGTTCCCCTTACCTCAGGTAGTAGGCTTCTGTGTCTCTTCTGACTAGTTCTGTCTTGAAGTCTACTTTTGATATGTGTGTAATTGCTCCTACTCACCTTTACACTTCATCTGCATGGCTAGCTTTGGAGAAGAAACTTAGCAAGACCTTGTTTCAAACTAAAAATGAGCTGGGGGTGTAGCCGAATGCTACAGCATCCCTGAGTTTGAGAGTTTGAGCTGTAGTACCACAATTAACTAATTAAATGAAGCCATGTGTGGTAGACCTTATAGATGTCCTTCATAACACGAGCTTCATGCTACTTGAACTTCTCAGGAGTCTGTGACTGCACCTCCCCCTCCTACGACTGTTTCTTGTCATTGCATTTCACCCAGTCCCTGGAGTGTGGTGTCCCCAGGGACTTTTTAAATGTTTGTGTTCTGTGATTTTTTTTAATCCCTGGAGTAGTTCAATCTCAAAAATGAATCTCCTTCTCTGAGTAGCTTTGGTTTTACCATTCCAAACTAGGGCAAGTGTGATGGTTTGTGTCTAGTTGTCCCCAAAAAAGCTTTGTGCAGTCATAGGGTGGACTTCTATGATTTGAGGATTTGACTAATTTATGATCCAAAGCTGGGGTTATGCGTGAGAGTGCTACACCCACCCAGGGGTGGATCTCCTGGATGCAGTCTAAGGAACAGAGAAAGGCTTGCTTTCTGCCTCTCTGCTGCTGCTGTTGCTACTTCTACTTTTTTGCTCTTGCTATTTTGCTATTTTCAGCAACCATGAACTGCTGCCTTCTGCCTTGTGCCACTCTGTCTTGGCGCCAGCCACGTTGGACTGAAACCTCCCAGCACTGTAAGCTAAATAAACTCTGACCAGGCGATCCACCCCAGGGTGGGTGTAGCACTCCCACATGTAATCCCAGCATTGGACCATGAATTAATCACAACCTCTAGAAGTCTGCCCCATGACTGCACAAAGCTTTCTGGGGACAAACTAGACACAAGACATCACACTTGCCCTAGTTTTGAATGGTAAAACAAAAGCTACTCAGAGAAGGAGATTAATTTTTGAGATTGAACTAATTCTGGGATAAAAAAAAAAAAAAAAAAGAAAGCTAGCCATTCAGGAGGAGTCACTTTCAGATTAAATCTCCATACTGGATTTACAGCTTTCCGTAATTGTGGATTCTCTTGGGGCCAGGGCTGCCAGTTTGTTGTTTTATCACTGAGGTCGCTGGCCCTCTCCAAACTTGCCTGTGATTGTAGAGGCAGGTCCTCCCTCTGCCAGGAGCCAAGGCTGGTGATATGGATGGCTATATTGTCTTTCTGTTTATCTGTGGATAGTACTTAGCTGTCTGGTTGCTGGGACAAGTGCCTAATGTACACAGTTTAAAGAAGGCATGTTCTACTTGGCTGGTTCTCAGAGGGTTCAGTTCATTGTCAGCTGACTCTCAGGCAGGAACATCATGGAGGAAGAGCATGACAGATCAAAGCCACTCATGGTGGTCAGGAAGCAGAGCACAGGAAGATCACCGGCAAAAGATGCACCCTTGAAAGCCACATTACTTTTGGCCCACCTTCAATGGGGCCTCACCTCCTAACAGCACATTCAGGTATGAGCATCCTCAATTAATTGTGAGTACAGCAGCCATGGGATCCAACCACCTCTCTAGGAATGGGTTCATCCAAATCAAGTTGACAATTGAGATTAACTGGTACACCTTTCTTTCTTTCTTCCTTCCTTCCTTCCTTCTTTCTCTCTCTTTCTTCTTTCTTTCTTTAGCTTCCCTGTCATCTCTTTCATCATTCGCTGAGCTTTTCCATTTTCTCTTTGTTGAGTAGCTATTTTTTACCTCTCTTAATTCCAGGTCCAAGACAGGCTGTGACTGCTGCCTGCACCTGTTCTGCCATCTTGACTTCTTCCAGCCATTGATCATCTTTCTTTTTTTTTTTTTTTAATTAATTGTATTGAGAAAGAAATAGCATTGAGAGAGTTTAGGATCATCTTTCTATTGAAATTTTTATCATATTTCTTTAGAGGCTTTGCTGATGGTAGAGCTATATTCTTTAGCTCCTCAAGTGATTATATGCAGCCTTATTAATAGACTAGTTGGCACCTTATCCTAGGAATGGAGCACTGATACAGATGATTTCCCAATTTGGCAAGTATTGCCTAAGTGTGGGATAAGAAAGAGGTCTCAACCTTGACTGCCTCTTGGAGGCCTGCACCCACGTGAGGCAAACAAATAGTATTGAATTAAAACAATGATGCTTTATCTGAAGAGGGCAGTCTTTACTTTTTGGATAAAAACATTACAATTTGTGGAAGTTGGCAACTAACTCAAAACATTTTAAAACACAGTGTGGGATGAACATATGTTTTGAGGGTGTATTTGGCCCAAGGGCTGATGGTTTGGGTCTCTGTGTAAAGTAGTTGTTCCCAAGCGTGGCTGCAGATCAGAATCATCTGTGCAGCTTAAAAAACACAGATGCCCAGTCCCCTCCAGATTTGCTGAACCGAATCTCAGAGGGTGGAGCTGATGCACAGCCAGCTCTGCGAATTATGACAGTAAAGAATTGGTTGATGAAACAGCATTTACCATCTTTGAAACTATAGAATTAAAGGGGATCCCAGGAAAGGGAGTGGTCAAAAGATGAACGAAGCATCCCTGAAGAAGAGCAAACAACACGAACGCTTATCCAAATACCTTGCAGTGTATTTTCCCACCTTTCATATTTTTTTCTTCTGATCCTTTTGAAGAAGTGTGCTTGTCAATGTGGTAGCCACTAGTGGCTTCTTAAATTTAAATAAAATTTAAAATTCAGATCTGGGGGAGTAGCTGCATGGAAGAGTCTTTTCCTCGCATATGCAATGCCCTTGGTTCAATAACCTCAGCTGTGAGATATAAATATATAAACCACAACTCGGCCCCCTGGTTACAGCAATCACATTTTGAGTGCTAAGTTGCCACAAGTGATTAATGGTCCCTCTATTGCATAGCACAGATATAAAATACTTCCAACGTTGCAAGAAATTCTGTTGAATGGCCTTGGTATAGAGATTATATATGAATATCAAGAGAACTTCGTTGATTTTTCAAACCATTCATGTTGGACTCTGATATTTCAAGGGAGAGGTAATCATTGGCCTAGCACAGAACATTTCAAGACTGACCATATGGATTTATGTCCTTAAAAAGTCTGATGCTTACTGAATGCAAAGTAATTAGTAGACATGAAGATTTTTTAAAGTAATTGTGCAATCACTGGACAAGTGTTTACCCAGCACCCAAGAGCTAAGCACTCTGTCTCCGTGTTTTAAATTATTCATGAAATCAGGTAAGTTTTAAAAATTGGTTTGGATAGCTTCCAAGAGTTATCTTCCCGGGTAAGTTGAACACCTTTGGTTTTCAGTCTACCTTTCTCCTTTAATTATATGCGTTTGTCCTTAATACAATAGCTGTCATAAAGTTAAGACATGTTATTTGGGATATGTAGCATAGCTCATTAGGTTAAAAGGAGGAAAAGAAAATCAGCAACAGCTAACAGCAGAATTTTCTCTTTGCTCAAAAGTATAGCTTGCCTGGGGAGCTTGATCTGTCCACAACTAGGGATAGAACATAACTGGACCCAACAGCAGCCATTGAACACCACTGAACTGGAGTGGTGCTCCGCACAGCTTTTCAGCTCCAGCCAATACACACATTTTACTCATAATCAAATTGTATTTAGGGAGATTAAAAATCCAGAAAGAGAAACAACAGCAACAGCCCCATTATCAAAACCACTATGCCTTGGAGTTAAGCGCAGCATCCTCAGCTGCAACAGCACAAACAGGCGTGGTGATCCCAGCACCTGGGAGGCTGAGGCAGGAGGACTGCTGCCGGTTTGAGGCCAGCCTGGGATACAATGTAAGTTAAAGGCCAGCCTGAACTGCATAGTGAATCCCTGTCTCAAAAAGACTAATAAATGGATAAAAATAAAAACAGGCTTAAGTTTTATTATTAAAAAATAATAAAACACTTTAGGAGAAGATGTTTTAAGAAATGTGTGGTATAGTATCTTCTGGAGATACTGATGAAGTCTGTGCAGAGTGACAAAGAGTTGCAGGACACAGTATGAGAGCAAAGGTGGTCTGCAGATATGGAAAAATCTGGTGCCTGCAGATGTCCGCTCTGCTCTCATCATGAATTCCTCAGGGACAAACAACTAAATTAAATTTTAAAATGACCTAACAAGTTCACATATCTGTGTGTGTGTGTGTGTGTGTGTGTGTGTGTGTGTGTGCATTCTGATGTGGTACCTCATAGTCTCCCTGTGTCTTTTAAGGATAATAGTAAGGGCTCAGGCTGCTTCCAGACAGTACTCAAATCCCTATCTTTATAGTGCTTATTGACCTATGGCAGTGTTAAGGAGTCTTTACTAAGGGGCTTAACTCCGGGACTTAATTTTGGTGATAGATTCCTTTTGTAGCTTGTCTCATGGAATGAGCTACCTCCTTTCTACAAGGAAAGGTAGTTGAGGTCTGTTAGCTCACCTCATCAATGAGTGTCTTGCACAAGGAAGAACCCTAGAGACTCGAGTGTCTATCTTACACACACACACACATGCACACTATTTATAATTTATCTGACACACAAAGGCTTGTGTTAAATGATGGGAGTAAAACATCAATGAAACACAAATCCTGTTCTTCGGAAATTTGTGTCCTTGAAAGGGAATCCTACCTGTGAATAAATGATTGTACTACAAAGAGGCGCAAGGCGGAGGGACTGACCACCTCCCTGACACAAATACAGGGAGGTGGAGGTTGTAGAAAATAAGTCATTTTTCCTGGATGTTGACTTTAACAGCAGCAATAAAGAGAAACCAAACAAAGAGTGTTTGAGTGTGCTTTTTAATCCAAGGCAGCAGTGCCGTGGCTTTGATCTTGGTCATCACGTCCCCTTGCCTGAAATGTCTCCTAATTGTCCTACACTGCAGCCACTTGAAGGAAGAATATGAAATGAGATTTTAAAAGAACTAATAGTGAATAAAAATGAATTCTTACAACCTGAAATTTCTGTGATGCCAGAGTCTAAAATAGATTCACACAAAGTAAGTCTCTCCTTTTGGCCAGAGAAGAAAGCATGATTCTGGGCAGCACAGCACAGCACACTGGCGGAATAGCTCAGCGGATTAAAGGGGCCGGGAGTTCAATCCCTGAGTCTGCCATATCGGCCCCATCCCAGCGGCGAGCTGAGAAGGCAACTGAGACTGGGTGCGGTGGTGCCAGCCTGTAATCCCCGCTCTTGGTAGGCTGTAAACAGGAGAACTCTACAAGTCCGATCTACGCATCGTAGACCCTATAAACCCTATAGACCCTGTCCTAAGTACAAAAACTAAAAACATATAGAATAGCACACGGCAAAGGAGAGCATCGATGCAGGGTCCGAAACATTTCACTTGCCTTGTCTATAAAGCAGCTAGTGGGGGGCCGACCAGCTCATTGTGAGGAGCGCTGACACAGAGCAGTGCAGGATACAGTAGCTCCATTAAATGAGGTCACGCGAGCGGAATTAGAGAAACAGATGCACAATCCTGTATTTGGCTAACTCGCTTAGCAGCGTTAGTTCTGTGAGGTGGACCCAGTCACGGGCCATCATCCTGGTATCAATAACAGGCAAAGCAGTGCCGACCACAGGGTGCGGAAAACATCACCGTGGGCGAGGAAACAACCTTAAAAGAGACCCTTAGGGTCTGAAACTATATTAAGGCTTCCGGTTGCCTCCTTCCCTATGGGAATCAAGGATTCTTGCTGGGAGCTATTTGTTCTCTGCGTTGTCGTGTCCCTGCCACAGTTTATTTGGCCTTCTAATGTCTAAAAGGAAGAATTCTCAGAGATAGACCTTGTTCTTCAGGTGCAGTACCAAAGCTCTTGATATCCCAGACTACTCACAGCACCTGAATCCTTTCATCCTTTTTACTGCCCAGTATTTAGCAAGGGTACACAGCGCTGCATGCAATCTGGGTGAGTTCTGCTTAGCACGTGGCTCCCGCTACCAACTGTGGGATATTTTGACCCTAACCCTGCTGTGTGCAGGGGTGGGGGGGGGCAGGAGTGTGCATGAGGTGGAAAGATAAAATAAGGCAACTGATTTTTAACAGACAAATTCAAATTTGTACTTTCAAGTTGACAAACCAAAATAGTCTTCTTGGACGAGTCTTCTTCAGAATATTTTTAAAGCAATCTTAAATTTTTTTTCTTCAGATATTTCTGGAAGGGAAAGTTTCATGTGGATATAAGTTATGGCCTGATTTTAAAAAAATAGCTCGTAGTATTAAAGATAGGCTTGTGCTAGGGCTGGTGTTATTACACCATGATCAGATCATGTTAGAAAATGAAAACACCTGACTGAGCATGGAGTTTCATGCCTGAATTCTAGCACTCAGAAAGCTGAGGCAGGAGGATTGCCATGAGTTCAAGGTCAGCTTGCACAGCAATAGTGAGATTTTGTCTCAAAAAAAAAAAGCCCAAATAAATAAATGAACATCCTTTTTTTCAGCCTCTACTCTTTAGACATGAGAAATAGGTCACTCATTATAACAATGTTGAAGTGTACCTCAATATAAACTCTAAAACAAAATAGAACATGGAAGGACTGGAAATGTGATTTTCTGTGTTTGTCCCAGTTCTGACATATTTGTGGCTGGTGAGCAAAGTGTAAGAAGCCCTCCTAGTCACACTATAAATGCAGCTCTAAATCACCTGCTAAAATTCACCTGCTAAATCAGGCGAAAGTGAACCACAAATATCTATATTCATCTTGTTTTCTGGGGAAGCAAGCTTGGACCCCATTAAAAGTAGAACTAGAAGAGATATTTAAAACCTAGTAATGAGGCACCCTAACCTTCAGTATTTGTCTTTGTGGAAAAAACTATGGCGTGCTTATCCAGAGAACAGACCTATATTCAATGGCAGGCTCTATTCAAGGCATGAATTGATTTTATTTCACTCTATTTGATACCAGTGAATGAACTCAGGACCTTGAGCTTTCCAGGCAGGCACTTATGCCGCTGAGCAACATCCCTGGCTCTCAGGGGATGGGTTTAGATCTGTATAAAACTGTACAGTTGTATGCACTTAAGAGTTTCCCATACGCTATTCTACATACTATTTCAGTGTGGGACCTAGCATATTTTTTGTACTCTGTACTCATTGATGAAGAAGCTGTATGATTCCTAGAGGTTGAAGGATTTTACTTGTGGTCATCTATCTAGTGTAGAGCTGAGGACAGCCCGGCTGCCTCAGCTATCATATGTTCTATATTGTTCTACAGCAGTGAGCAAAGACTTGCGGGATAAAAGCAGTCCAACGGCAGGGCCCATCAGACAACATAGCTAGTTCCGTGTGTGGTGTGTGTCTGCCTGGGCAGTTAATGATGCTGCCTTTGGGAATGGGAGATTCCTATTTGTGCTTCCAGGGCTGTGAGCAGCCCTCGTGAAGAGTGAGAACTTATGACTCACTTGGTGACCACCCAAGATCCTAGTTCAGCGCCTAGCACATGCAAGGAACCCTCTAGTTGTTTGAACGAAGGTGCTGAAATCCTGCCAGTGCATCACAGATAGAGCTGGCCCAGTGCCTGGTCCACCACGGTTGCAGGCTTCTGCCATGAGCACCATCACCAGACCTACCACTGAAGAGCTCCTTCCTTGGATATTGGAGTAGGAAGAATCTCAGGAGAGTGATTTGAACTGGTCTGATCATTCCATAAGTATTGACAGCTGTGTGGGAAATGAATGTTTTAATTCCTTTGAAATTTTGGCTCTGTTTAATGAGTCGGCCTGGTCTTCCCGGACATGTGAGATGAGAGAGTCGGGCCTGCCACAGGGTCCTGTCATGATGTACAGCAGGCTGCCTGCGTGTGTACCTTATGGCCAGGCCTGGGAGTTGGCCCTCACCCTCTGGCTGTGAGACGCACCCACACCAGAGCCACAGAGTGTCTATGGCCCCCGAATCTGGGGTCTCCTTCAGGGACAGAGCTCTCAGAAGAAGGGAGGATTGCATGTCAGACCTCTCCTTTTAACTCACCACTCTACATTCCTTCCTAGTTGCTGGCTTGCTAACTGTCAAGCCATCATAAAATAAGCCTGATCCACCAGCCAGGTGTGGTGGCACAAACCTGTAAGCCCAGTTCTCACAGGTTCTAGCCCAGCCTAGGTAATGCAGTGAGATCCCACCTCAAAGTGAGAAAAAAGAAAAACCAAGAAAAAAAAAAAACAGGGCTGAACATGTAGCTCCCTGTGAAGGTACTGGGTTTAATCTCAGTGCTGGAACAAACAATGTATTCACCCAGCTTCACTCAGGCAAGCAGAAAATTGCTTTGGTGGGGGACTGAAACAGGTTAGTGTCCAAGCTGCAAAGCAAGCTTTGAATCTTTTCCCAGCTATAAAATGGGACCACTTACATATATATGTAGCACTGGTAACTCCTCTATAAATCATTTCCATTATGAAGCACTACCACTTGTGTCTTCCAACTGCAACAGTTCTTAGCAATCACTAGCAGGGCGACATGATGGATGGACACACTCTGGCCTAGATTATTCTCTTCCTGTTGCTCTTCATTTTAAGTCCTCCTTGGCACTGTGGATTCTATGGGCATAGAAAGTGCTTTAGAAGGAATGTTAGGAAATGGACAAGCAGAGGAAGATGGAGAGATTTTGCTTTTTTTCCCCCTATCGTTTACCATTGTGCTTGTCTTAATTTCTAGGTCAGTAGATTTTTCTTCAGGGAGCTTTGGTTTTTAATTAATAGAAAAAGTATAAGCCTTGACCAAAGCCCTTGGTGCATATATGATCTTCCATGGGAAGACCCCACGAAAATCAGTGTTGTTTGAAACATTATAAGATACCTAGCAACAACAACACCCCCAGTACATCAAAGGCCAGGAATCTCACTTGGTGACATGACCTCAGTCTGTCACCAAGGCCACCACATGGTTAGCTCCAGCGGTTCTTCTTCATTACCCTTCTACTATGCCCCTGTGATAGCACACTGCTCATGGGAGCGGGCTGGCAAAGGAGCTTCACTCATCTCTGTGAGTTTCCCAGGAAAGATTTGGGGACCCCCTGGCTCCCGTAAAGTAGGTGGGATGTCCCTGCTTCCAGCAATGAGAACAAGCATCAGGCAGAGTGCCTTGTGTTGGGCACCATGAACAGCTCTGTCGGTCAGGTGCCGTGAGAAGCTGACACTCAGGCGGAGGCCACTCACAGCATGCTCTTTGTCCCTGGTTCTCTGTGGGGCTCTTCGCTTTCTGAATGCCTCTAAAAATAGGGCAGGGGGATTCTGTTTTCTGCCCACGATCTGTGGCTTTGGTTTCCGAACCACCCAGCCTCATTGATGCAGGTTATCACGTTCCCATGTCCATCTGCTCGCCCCTGGGTCATCCACCTTTCTCCCACTCCTCTGCTCAGGGTTGCCCTCCCCTCCCATGCTCTCTGCTCAGTGACAATCCAGGGTCTGTGCTCTGTGAGCTCGGGTCACCTCCTATCCACGCTAGCTTTCCTCTTCCTCGAGTTTCGCACTCTGAGGTGGCTCTGGATCTGTGCCTCTTTCTCTGGCTGCTGTTTGCTTTCTTATGCTCTGTTGACAGTTGATACTCACATGGAAGGTACAGAGGCCCCTCAGTTCTACCCTGATCCTTCCCCAGGTACAGTCACAGTAACTATTCTTTTTTTTAAACACAGAACAAAGACAGAGGACGTTGGGCTTCCTGGGCTGAGCTAACGTATCTGCCTGGTGATTAGCGAAGCATTTAGCCAAAGCCCTGCCATGGCAGCTGCCACAACTTTGGTGCAAGAATAACGAAAGTCAGGCTATCCTACCTTCCTGTAAGCTAGGAGTTCGGATTAGGTTAGGCTACTAGAAAGATGAGGGCTCACTGAGGGTATTCCTCCCCATCTTCACCCAACCCCGTCAGGCCCTGGAAAGCTGCTGCGGTGGTGGGATGGATAGATGTGCTGAGAGCAGAAAGAGCCTTATTGCCTTTCAGCAGAATGGGGTGGCTAATCGTGCAGAGAGGAATGGGAAACTTTTCCCTTAGGATTGAAGATCAAGCTACCAATGATCACATCATCAGCAAGGCAGGAAAGTCATCATATAGAGGGGAGTGATCAGAACAGAGCCCCTCCGCATGGGCAGTGCAGGATGACAGGATGGAGAAGACAGCATGTTCTCAGCTGAGTCCTTGAGGAGCAGACTCTGAGACGGAGGTTTGTCTATGGTAAGGTCGCTGTGGAAAGCTGCTGGTAAGATACCTAGAAGGAAGGCAGGAAGCAGAGCTGAGTAGAGGGAGGCACTGCTGTGTGTGAAAAGTGCAGGCTCCCGGAGAAGCAGCTGGTTACACACAGAAGGTGAAATAATTCTTTAGAGTTGCCCTGAATTGGAGCCAGGGCCCCAAGTCTTCATTCTTTTCTTTTCTTTTTTTAATGTATTTAGTACAGGGTCTATAGGGTCTCACTACACAGATCGGACTGGAAGTGATCCTTCCTGTTTTTCAGCTTCTCAAGCACTGGAATTGTAGGCATGCACCACCATGCCCAGTCTCAGTCGTAGTCTCAGTATGCCCCCTGGGTGGGGCAGGCATGGCGGCAGGCCACGCCAGGCCAAATCTTCATTCTGACAGTGTATGCACCCTTTGACAAAGCAACACATTCCTTCTGACAGTTCCCAGAGAAAGCCAGTAGTTGGTGCACTTCCCTGAAAGCTCAGCAGAGTAAGCTACACGTCATCATAGTTGCTGCACTGTGGGATTTGAAGGCTCAAAGCTGAGACACTGAGCAAAAGGAACTATCTAGAACTGTGAAGAATTAGCAAGGAGCTGCAAGAGTCGGGGAGGGGAGATCAAACCAAGGAAAGGTCACTTTCCCCTACCCCTGCACTGTTCGTCTCCCTCAATGCTCAGGGTAGTTGTGCTGCGATTAGAGGACACTGGCCCATCCAGGAGCTCAGCCCATCTGGGTTCAACAGGACAGAACCCAACTTGTCCTGCAACTTTCAGAAAAAATAATGGATCGGGCCTCAAAGAAGTTTTAGACCCCGTCCTATGCTGATACAGGGAGCCACACCCAGATTCCTGACATTGGTTCAGTCCAGTGCACCCTACGTCACACTGTGGACACACCAGGTCACTTGAAGGTTGGTTGCTTTCCAGTTTATCAAGGTGTCATTTGAGGATAAAGAGGAGTCTGAAAGAACTCTTGTCCAAGCTTCCATGTGCCACCATGTGAGCATAAAGAAGAGTCATGCCCTGTTTCATTGCTCACTCCGTTCAAAGCAACCTCCAAAGTCAGGTGTGGTAATTATAAGGGCTGGGGATATAATGATATCATATTGCATTTTAATATATGATACGTGATATCACCCCACAGATATTATCTAGGTTTCATTGTGTGTGTGTGTGTGTGTGTGTGTGTGTGTGTGAGAGAGCATGTGTGCTGTGTATGATTCTCTCTAAGACAATGCTGAATGTTATCCACCCATTTGAAAATGTTCTCATGTGTATTCTCCAGGATTCTTCTATTGTTCTGCACCTGCTCCTTCTGCTGATGACATAATGTATTAGTCTTTGTCCCTATCATTTGCTACTCAGCGGTTCAAATGCAAAAGCTTCTTTCTGATGGTGTGTATTTCCTGTTTACTGATGGCATGTGTTTCCTTTTTCTCTGATGGTATGTGTTTCCTTTTTTCTGGTGGTGTGTGTTTCCTTTCTTCTTCCTCACTTGTTGGCTTCAGATTTCACTTCTAAACAAGGATGGGTGTAATCTTCAGGCACGATGGTTCCTGGCACTGCAAAAGGAAAGCTGCATCACAGAATCAGCATGACTGCTGAAGCTCATACACGCATTCATTTCCATTCTTGTCCTTGGCTTCCAGTCATGGAATTTCCCAACCTGCCCCAACTCACAGATTATGCTGGGAAAGAAGACATCCCAGTGTGCCTGGTCATCTCAGTGAGCATGAACTTGTTTCGGATGACTGCAGGAAGTTTGATCAAGGAGAACAAGAGGAGCCCCCTTCCTGGGACACTGCAGAGGTAAAGACACGAGACTGGATTGAAGTTACTTGGGTCTGAGTCCTGCCTTCCCCAGAGTTGAGCTTGGATTAGACCAGCTATAGACAAGCCACTTAAAATGGCTTGTAATTTCAAGTAAGGCTATTTTTAATGAAAAATGAACCTTCAACTATGAAAATAAAATTATTATTTTATCCAATAAAAAATAAGTTCTAATTAAAACTATATTCTTGTTCTTAGAATGAAAAAAAATAAAATATTGATTTTTGCCATAATCTTTAAACTAAAATTCTGTAATAGCACAATATAATAGCTTTCACTTTGTGTATGGTTTTATAGCAGAAATATTTTGGGACGCTATTAGAACATCATTTATTTTTCCAAAGAGCCCTCATAATTCCCAGACACTTAAAACATTGCTTTTTTGTTTTAAAGATAAGCCATTGATTTTAAAAATCAAAATCCTGTTACCATCCTTTTGATTTTTCTTCTCCAAATATTAATGGATGTACTTCGCTTAGGATGTTTTCCAGGTTTCCAGCAATGTTTCATCAACTTCCTTGACTCTTGTACCATTTGAAAAAATTGCAACAGAGATACTTTGTAATCACTTTTCATTTTGCATTACACTGCTTTCCTAACTTTGTATTTTGAAATGGCTTCAGATTGGCAGAAAACTTCCAAAACCAGTACAGAGTTCCTAGATACTTTCCACACAGATGCCCCAAATGTTAACAACTTTTATAACCAAAGAGCAATGATCAGAACTAGGAAATCAATTATAGGCACATAATTATATTTTATTTTAGTTTTTCATTTATTTGGGGTGCTAAGGGTTGGACCTAAGGGGTTGAGTGTTCTAGGCAGTGCTCTGTCGCTGGGCAACATCCCCAGTCATCTTTTATTTTCATTTTTAACAAGATCTTTCTAACTTGAGCAGGCTGGTCTGGCATTTGCAATGCTTCTACCTAGCCCTCCCAGGTAGCTGGGATTGAAGTAGTACACTACCACAGCAAGCTTTGTTTTTTTGTGTAGGTCTGAGGGTGGAACCCAGGGCCTCACACATGCTAAGCTTGTGGTCTACCACAGAGCTACACCCCCAGTCACAGTATGTAATTTTTAACTAAATTACAGACCTTCTTGAAATTGTACCTATTTTCTCTCTAACTTCACTTTTCTGTTTCAGGATCCCACATTACATTTAGTTGTTTTTCTGCTTTATTCCCCCAGTCTGTGATAGCTCCCCAGTTTTTCCTTGTCTCTCATACTCATGAAGTGCACTGCCCAGGTCTTTTGTACATTGTCCCCAGTTTGGGGGTTCCTGATGTGTTTTCGATTTCTTTCTTTCTTTTTTTTTTTTCTTTCTTTCTGTATTTTCGGGAAGTATCTACAGAATGTTCAGGGTCTCCCAGATCAGACCCCCTTTCTTTTTTCTTTTTAATATTTTTTTTAGTACAGGGCCTACAGGGTTTAACTACATCAATCGGACCTGTAGTGATCTGCCTGGGTTCAGCCTCCCAAGTGCTGGGATTACAGGAGTGTATCACCACACCCAGTCTCAGTTGCAGTCTTGGTATGCCTCAGGGGCGGAGCCAGAACCCAGGGGATCGAACCCCGGCCAGCCGCTGTGTTTGCCTAAACAGGCACTTTAATTCGCTGAGGTGTTTGGCCTGCCCTCCGCTCCTCCATTTCTATTCCTTTGAGCAGCTCTGCTCCACCCTGGGCTCCTGTCATGTGATCCTGTCTTGGAGCCAGATAACTATGGACTAAACCATGAGCCTAAACATACCTTTCCTTCTTAAGCTGTATGTGCTGAGTATATTGTTGAAACAATGAGAAAGGTGACTAAGACAAGAGACATGTGATAAAACGATCCCCTTCGGAACTACAAATTAAAGCAGCACTAAGATATCCTTATTACATGTCTTAGAGGTGAAACATGTTTAAAAAATAAACCTGATAATACTAAATGCTAGCATGTGCACAGGTATAGTGATCCACTTGTTTACCACCTCCCAAGTGCTGGGATTACAGGGGTGTGTCACCATACCCAGTCTCAATTGCTGTCTCAGCATGCTCCCTAGGGGAGGCAGTTCTTCAGGCCTGGGGATTGAACCCCTTGCCCCTGAGTCTGCCTGCAGATGCTTTTAATCCACTGAGCTATTTGGCCAGCCCCTCCTGATGTGTATTCATGACTGGATTGAAGTTTCAGAATTTTGGCAAGTCCCTAGAAGTGATGCTATGTGCCTCTCTGTGTGCCCATTGGTGGTACATGAGGTTGCTGGTTCTCCAGTGAAGATGCAAGCTCTGAGCACTGTCTCCAGTACACAGGACTGCTTCTCTCTGCAATGAGAGAAACAATTAGGAATCATTAGCAAGTATCTTGAGATATTTTGAGAACATAGAGTCTGCAGATGGATTTAAACTTTCATTGTCTAGTAGGTGGATTTTAAATGCATCCATTATCACTGTGGTGAACTAGAGAAAAAAAACACTTCTAAAATTCATGTGGAACCAGCAGAGAGCTAGCATAGCAAGAGCAGTCCTGGGCAACAAGAGAAGCACAAGAGGTATCATAATGCTGGATTTCAAGTTTTTTGCAATGCTGCAGTTATAAAAACAGCATGGTACTGCACGAAAACAGACACAAGGACCAGTGGAACAGAACAGGAGGTGCAGAAATGCCTTGGGCACGTTCAGTCACTGGGCTTTGACAAGGAGGCCGAGAGCATATGCTGGAGAAACCTCATTAACAAATGATGCTGGAGAACACATGAAGAGCACTGAATCTACACCCATACTATGCACCATGCATCAAAATAAAATTTTCTAAAAATGGACCAAAAACATAAATATTAAAACAGAAACACAGAAAGGAAACACCCAATAGAGTGAAGAGACAACTTACAGAATGGAAACTGTTTTTGCCAACTACTCCTCAGATAGGGCACTAATATTTGGAACATATAAAGAACTGAAAAAAGATCCTGTCTAGTAAAAAACTCAACCAGAAAATAGGCGACTGAAATGAATAGGCATTTGTCAGAAGTACAAATGACCAGCAAACACATAAAAAACATTCAACAGCTCTGACTGTTAGAGAAATGCAAATTATAACATTGGGATTCTATTTTATTCCAGAAAGAATGGTTATCATGAAGAAATCAAATAATAACAAATACTGACAAGGCTGTAGGGGAAAAGGAACCCTTCCACATGGTGGTGGGAATATAAACTAGTCCAGCCTTTATGGGGATCAGTGTGGATAGTTCTCAAACAATTAAAATTAAAATTGTGTTCAAGCTCCTTCAAGGAACCTCCTCAAAGAGTTGCACCATATTTATGTTCATAGTAGCACAATTTGTAACAGCTACATTTTGGAAAAAAACCTGTATGGCCATCAACAGATGAATGGGTAGAGGAAATGTGATATTTACACATAATGGAGTACTACTCTGCTATAAAAAAAGATAGTTTTGAGTCATTTGTAGGAAAACAGACGTGCCTGGAGAGCATAATGTCAAGAGAAATATATAGCATGCTTCAATATCACCTCATTTCTATTCCGTGAAAAACCCAAACTATAGAATGTAGGAACAAAACAAAGATAGGCAATAGGAAACAGAGACACAGGTTTTTCACAGATGGCCAAGGGTATATGAGAGGGCAGAAGGAAAGGGGAAATAAAAGAATTAACATGTGCCATGTCTCAGTGGAATAAGTGCTTCCCTGGCAAGTGCAAGGGCCTGAGTTCAATCCCTGGTTCCACCAAAAAAAAAAAGCAATGTGCTATGTACCCGTCAGGGCCCACAATGGAGCTGAGCCCTGAGAACCACGAATGTGCACAAACAAAAAGCTATTACTCTGGTATTTGACAAATGGCGATTTTCTAGTTCCCTCATTCCTTCTTCACTTACTAATTGGAATTTGGATTTAGACAACTTAGTATACAAAGAAATATAAAATAGACCTTTAATAATTTTTAGTTAATTACATATTGAAATGCCTTTTCTTTTTCTTATTGAGACGGTACCTTCTTTTGCAGACCAGGATGGCCTTGAACTCATTGTATCGCTTAGGCCATCTTCAAAGTCACAGCGACCCTCCTGTCTCCTGCCAAGTGGTGGGATTATAAGCAGTCACCTTCACACCTGGCTAAAGTGCCAATTTTTAAACTATGCTGGGCTACACAAAATATATTCCAGAGTTTAGCTTTCCCTGTTTTTTCTTACTGTTTAGAGTGTGGAAACTAGAAAATTCAGAATTAGTAGTAGTAGTAGTAGTAGTAGTAGTAGTAGTAGTAGTAGTATTTTGCAATACTGGGGATTGAACTCAGGACCTTGTGTTTGTCAGGCAGACGCTTATTCTACTGAGCTATCTCCCTTGCCCTGAAAATTCAGAATTATATATGTCATCATAATGGTCAGTTTTTGTATTGCTACAATACAAAACCTGATGCTGAGTAATGCATAAGAAAAGAAATGCACTTCACTCCTAGTTTTGGAGGCATGGAGTCCATGTGCAGTTGATCCCAACAGTTCAGCATCTGCTGGGCACTTCATTGCTGGTGGAATCATAGGCAAAACCATTGCCAGACAAGCCAAAAAGGGAGAAAGGGCCAATCGTGCTCTTTCTAACAACTCTCACAAGCTAGGAGTAGTGGTGCATGCCTATAATCCCAGCACTTCAGGAAGCTGGGGCAGTAGCTCAATGCAAAGGCCCTGGGTTCAATTCCCAGTACGATGAAAAAATTTACTCCTGTGGGACCTAATTTGGCATAATTAGCATTAATCACTCACAAGGGCATCACCCTCACTGATCTAATTCCCCTGCAGTAACCCCCACCTCTTAGCAGTTCCACCATCTCTTCCTATTCCTACTGTGGAGAGTAGGTGTCCAGGAACACAGGGACTCCTAGGACACACTCAGCCCATACCAATCCTCCAGCCATCACCCACTTTTGTGGTTCCTACTACATTTCCATAGGCCAGTGCTGATCTAAGGACTCAGATAATGAACTGCTGTGCCTTTCTCATAGGATTAGGGTGAAAATTAAATGAAAACGTTACATAAAGCATTCAGCATAGTGCCTAATACGTAAGAACTTAATGAAAATTGGCCATTATTGCTGAAGTATGAAAGAATGGCCTCTCTTATGAGTGCTTGACTATTCTCTCGGGAATTGAAGTGTTTTCATAAAGAAGATTAGGACTTCCCTAAGAGGCGGAGGGTCTGTTGAAGGCAGCATTTCCTCTGACCTGACCAAGGGCTTGTGTTTCAGTTGGGAGCCAGCAGAGAAAACCAAAGCTTGGAAAGCTGGGTGAGCCACTGATTTCCAATGGGAAGTTGAATAAGATGAGGAAGGGCTGGGAAGAGCTCCTGGTAGCCCAGCTTGCAAGGAGCACCTAGGTGCGTTTACCTTGTGGAGCAGATGCCTGAGTGAAAGGACGGGGAATACAGCAGGTCTTCGGTTAGCAGTGATAGACGTCTGTGTGTGTGGCATCTTTTTATTCTACATCAGCCCTGTAGGCGAGACCACCTGCTGAGCCCCCTGTCCCTTGGGCAGAGCTGATGAGTGCGCCATGCTGAGCCCACGTACCTGTGCCGGTGAACTGCATCCCAGGGGTATGCGCTTCCTGTCGACAGCTGAAACAGAAGCCAAATTCCCAAGATCTGATAGTTGGCAGTGCTAGCCTGGCCTCTCGTGGATTGTTATTTCACCCCAGAAGTTATTTTGACTACAGGCAAAACATGATTAAAAACCACAGAACTATCAACATTCCAGATGTGTCTATAGAAACACTGATGAATAATTAGTGAACTAACAATTTACTCAAACATCGCTGTAGTCTTTTCTCATATTGTTCAAAGTGTTTTGCTCATAATAACGCATTTAATCTCCATGTCAGCCCTGTGAGAAAGATGCTATCGTTATCTCATTTCACAGATGAAGAAACAAAGACACAGAGAGAAAATCATTTCCTTAGGATCATGCTGGTAGGTAGGGGCAGAACTGTGGTTCAGACCCGGATAGACCATCTTGCTTCGGGTCTGCTCTTAATCCCAGCTCATCTGCCTTTCCATGAGGACTGCTTCTTCCCCACCCCCAAAGGAGACAAATCAATGTTTGTTCTGCATTTTGTGGTTCTTAAATTGAAGTTTATGAAGATTTTTGCTCACTTTAATGGGTGACTGATCCTTTTCACTTTTTTAAACCAAGAACCAGAAATATTTTTTCTTAGCATAAAGTTGAAACACAGAGTGATGGGCTATCCGTGATTTGCTTGAAACCCTGGGAAGTCATTTTCAGGAAAGACAATTGATTCTTCAGGAGGACAGAGGACCTTCCACGCTCCTCACCCTTGGCTCTAAAGAGAGACTTAGTTCAGCTGGATGGCTACATCTCCCTCTAGTCCTTTGGCCGTCTGTGGTTGGCATGTTATCATTTTCTAAAGATACAACAGCATGCACTTTACTTGGGTTTGCAGCTAGGAGACCTATGTGTGTGTCCCCCCCACCACCACCGGAATGCAGCCAGAAAAAGCAAGGGCATCCAGGAGCCATCTGGGAACACTTCCCAGGCCCCCTCTAAATTAGGGCACACAGCCAGCTGCACATTCACAAGCCTTCTGAACCCTGTTCACCTGGATTAGGCTCACTGCAGTGGACTTTATCACCAAGAATGATTTATCCAGGATCCCAGCTGTCTCTCTTTTGGTGAGTAGGACAGGAATAACTGAAATGAAGTTCTCGGGTCAGTGAGTGGAGTTCAGTTGGGCCAAGGTGCAGTTTTAACCCTGTCACTGCCAAGCTGTGGAAGAGCAGCTATATCCCTTTTATTGCTTCCATGTGCCATTTGCCTACCTAAGAGAATACCTGGGTATAATAGCACCTAAGGTCACATGACATCAACCAAGCTTGCAGATTTGCTTAGTAGTGGAGTGATCTATAGAAGCACTTGAAATATTTTCACGATATGTGTTGCATTTAAGTAATGGAATTGTCTGAGTCAGGACCCTATGTGTGGAGGAGAATTTCAAGGACAAAAGTGTGGACAGCTTAAGGGGAGCCAGAGAGATGGTGAAGTGTGCTAGGCCAGAATAAGCAAGAGGAAAAAGCGCCTACAGAGAGAGGGCCCCTGAGAATAGGAGATTGGGAAAAACCCCTGTCGCAGTTACTCTCCTCTCTCTCTTTTTTTTTTTTTTTTTTTTTTTTTTGAGACAGGGTTTCACTATGCAGTTCAGGCTGGCCTTAAGCTCACTTTGTAGCTCAGGCTGGTCTCGAACTCACAACAATCCTCCTGCCTCAGCCTCCCGAGTGCTGGGATTACAGGCATGCGCCACCATGCCCGGCTTACTCTCCTCTCTTTGCTGAGAAAAAAATACTCAACAGCCAAAATGAAGGAAAGGTTTATGTAGCTCACAGTTAGCTGAGGTTTCAGTCCGTACTCAACTGGCTCCAAGGCAAGGTGGCACACGGCAGAGGGCAGCCCTTTATGGTAGCAGAAAACAGCAAGAGCAAAATGGAGGAGTAGCAGCAACAATGGCTACAGTGCAAGTCCGTCTCCCTTAAGTTGCATTCAGACAGTTCAGCCCAGGCTGCGTGTAGTGCTCATACCCACAATCCCAGTGAATCATGAGTTAATTACAAACTACAGACGACCACTCCATGGCTTGCATGAGGCTTTGGGAGGACAACTAGACACAAACCGTAACACCCCCATAGGATCTGTGTCCTCAGGGAGAGACGCAAAGTCACCCCTCACCCAGGAGTTAGACTCAATGCTTTTGCCCTACACTCCTCTGCCTCCAACCTCCAGCTACCTGCACCAACTGGTCACACCCATCCAGAGGCAGACAGCAAAGGAGATGAGGAGTCAGGCTCCTGAGGCTTAGAGCCTGTAGAGAATTCTGGAAGTGAATCTGGATGGCAATTAGGGGCAATCTAGCAGAAGAGCCACATAGTCTTCTAGGATCCAACATATTGATTTATTGAATTCTCACATTGTGAAAAGTAGAAATGCTTGTTATCAACAAGTCACGCAACCAGAAGAAAACTGAAGAACAATTTATCCTCATAGGACAAGAATGAAACACTCTTGAGGTCCCCCCTTTTCTTTCTGCAAAATCATGAAGTCCAGATTATAATAATAATAACAAATATAAACTATATATAGCTGGTATTAGACAATAAACAAAAATGGTGTGTGTATGCTTTCTCCTACTACCCTCTCTCTAGCCCCTCATCCAACAAATATTTTGTCAGTAGCTATATGTGCCAGAAACTGTGCTAAGTGCTAAAAATTATTCCTCTAAACCAGGTAAACAATTTTGCATCATGAACCATGCACTCAACTGAAAAAAAAAAATATTCAACAGATAATTTCAAAAGCAATTAATAGCAGTTGAGAGAAGAGCCTTAAAATAAAAACTCCGTAGTGTTGTGGGACAGGCCACGTAAACCAATCTGGAAGAAAGAGAAGGCTTTCTGGAAAAATTGGGTTTGAGCAGAGTCCCAGTGAACTGGATGAAGGGCAAATTGTGGGAGAATAAAGAACCTCCACACAATGGAAATGAAAAGTCCCAAGCTCTGTGGAATGCAAGAGCATGGCACATTGAAGGGACAGAAAGGCAGATAACACTGCTGGGCCATGAGCATGGGCAGAGTGCACAGGGTGGGGAAAGGCCCAAGCACAGTAGACTCAGGAGGCTGAGATGTGCATTTAATGAATTGATTGATTTTCTGAGGTACTCGGTGGGGATTGCATCAAGAGGGGACCTCCACGCTAAGCTACACACATCTCAGCCCTTTTCAAACTTCTTTTATATTAAGACCAAGGTTCACTAAGCCACTATTTGCACAGCAGGATGATGAAGTCGTGGTCCTCCCACCCCAGCCTCCCGCAGTACTGGGAATACCCGCGTACACCACAGTGCCTGGATGGGGTATGCTTTCAAAGGTGCATCCTTTGAAAGCTTCTGAGCATGGTGAGAGCATTTCGGGGAGAAAGGTACAGTGGAGAATAAGTGAGTCTGAGAACAGAGCTGGGTGCAGGCCACGCAGGAAGTTCTTGCAATGGTGTAGATAAATAGTGTAGAGTAGTTGAAAACTTTTCTGCAAGGGACAAGAGTATAGTATTTTCAGCTCTGTGGGCCACAAGGTTTGTGCCACAACTACCTGATTCTACTCTTATAATGCAAGTGGCCACAGATGCCCCATAACTGTGTCCCACTAAGTGTGTTTGCCAGCCATTGGTGTAGACAAAAGATAAAGTAGCTTGGCTAGGGTGCTTCAGCACACTTGTATGTGAGAAACAATTGATAGCATGTGTGTTTTTTTTTTTTTTTTTTGAAGGGTGAGGGACAAGAGGTTAAAAAAGGAGGAATAAAATGTTTGAGCATAGTAGAAAAAAATTTGAGCTACTTATTGCATGCAAAAGAGTAAGCTGAACAAAGAACCAGTGATTAGACACTGTAATAAGCCATCTAAGGTGGAAAACCAAGAATTTGCCATTAGCCTAAGTTCCTGTTTCTGTTTTTGTTTCCCATTAATGCACCAACTGACGAGAATAAGCCCAAGGAAGAGGTTTAGCCTGGACTGTCTTGTAGATGCAACCCCAGCATAAGAGTTTTGATAAATAAGGGAAGTAATAGGCCATGAGCCAATAAGGGTTGGTGTCTGTCACACTGCTCTGACCTCGAGTCACAGTGTGGAGCGTGTAGTGATCACATGAACAGCCCCCACAAGGGAGAGCAGCAGGGGAGGCTGTGCTGTCTGTGGAGGGTGAAGCCCTGGTCGCAGGAAGTATGTGTGAGAAGCAGCTAAGGAAGCAGGGACCATTGGTAGCTGTGGGAGAAGGTTGGATGGGTCCGTGGTGTGGGAGGCAGCGTGGAACGCAAAATGCCCTCGGGTCAAGGCAGGGCGTTATGCGGGCGCATGAGGTGGCAGCGGCTCCATAAGGCCGCTCTAGTAGAGGAGGCACCTTCACTTAAGTCTCCACTGTCTCGTTCAGGCTTCTCAGCCCTCAGGTCAAGAAGATCTCCGTTGGCGTGTAGAAAACAGGAAGTGTGGGTGCAGCGGTGCCAGTGCAGCCTGTGGCAGCTGTCTGTGAGGCGTTGACAGTTGCGTTCACAGCATGTGTGTGGTCATTTACGAGGGAGGAAAGGAGGGGGCACATGGGGAAGGAGCCAGAGTGTTGCGTCATGGCATTCGGTGTTCAGCCCCGGCTTGCCCTCTTGCCTGTGGTTCCTGCCGTGGTCATCGGCAAGGCTGAGGTAATCGGGCTATTCCTCACGCCGCTGCACCTCCCCCACTCATCAGTCCCCGTGCCTTTCGGGACCTCTTCCATGTTCTGTGTGTGCTGTCAGAGAATCAGGACCAAGAAAGGCGTGAGGCAAGAAAGGGAAGAAATCTAGCAGGCTCTCGTGGTCCGTGCTGCAGGGGGGCTGTGGCTCACCCCAAGACCTCGTACCTCAATGGGGCCTGACGCCTCTCCTCCCTTGCCTAGTCCCAAGCCGGCAGACTGGAAACTCTAATAGCCAGAGGTAGCTGCTAGGTCATCCACTTTGATTTTGAGCACAGCTTTGTCAATGAGCAATTCCAGCAAGAAAGAAAAGAGGATTTTGGCTTTGGAGTAATTTGTGAGCCCTTCTTAGAGGAAAAATAAAAATAAAGTACTTACACACCTGCAATAAAGCAAGTTTGGAAAACTTTACTATAGGATGGTCTACATTATCATTTTGTACTGAATTCTTTTGATCTCTAAAATAACTTTTTTTTTTTGCAGATTCATGCTAGAAATATAATATTGATAAGCTCCCTGACATTCTGATTGATAGCAGACATTTCAAGGACTTTAATAAGAAAAACAAAATTCTTTGAGGAGCATTTGGAATTTATCATAAGGAATTAATTTATAAATGTAGTATCTTCATTGGAGAATATTTCCTCTCCTGGGGCATGAAACAAAGATCACCCGCACCCTTCATGAGAGCAAACATGAGTGACCTTCATCCGTGAAGAAGTCAGTCTCTATTACAGTCCGCAGTCCCAGACTTCTGGGGGGAGTTGTGGGGTGGACAATAGCAGAGAAAGAGTCTCTCCAAGATTTGGGTCCAGACGCTGGAATACATACAATAACATGAGGAAGAAAGAAAGAGATGGCTGGCCAGATAGCTCAGCAGACTAAAGCACCTGCTTAGGCAGAGTACAGCAGCTAGGGTTCGATCCCCAGCGTGCTGTGTTGGCCCCATTCCCAGGGCACCCAAGGACACATTGAGACAGTGATTGAGACTGGGCATGGTAGTGCGAACCTGTAGTCCCAGCACTTGGCAGACTGAAAACACAGGAAAATCACTGAGAGTTCGATCTATATAGTGAGATCCTGTAGGTCCTGTCCTAAAACAGAAAGAAGAAAGAAAGAAAAAAAGAAAGAAAGAAAGAAAAAGAGGTAAGTGGGTTCCCAGGATCCAGCAAAGATCTAAAGTGAGAATTGAAGCCCATGGAGAGTAAAGAGAAACCTCAAGGCAGAATAAGGAGGTGACAAGCAGAACTTTCTTTCGGAGCCCTGGTATGGTGTGTGGGCAGGTGGCTGGCACCTGGGGTGACTGCACTGCAATGGCTGGTGAGGTATTCAGCTTCAGCCATCCCCCAGAAAGGGTGACTGGCCAGTACTCAGAGGGACCAGCTGAGCTCAGTACTCAGAGCAGCTATGCGCTGGCCCCATGGAGTGCAAGTCTGCTGCAGGTCCAGGAGCCAAGGTCAAACCATCTGGGAGCTGAGTTGAAGTCAGAGCAGGCAGGCTGAGTGCTGCAGGCTGAGCGAGTCAGGGTCCAGCCTCACAGCGGGACCACGCTGAACCTCAGGGGAGCTAACGGTGCAGGCTTGCTGGGGCTTTATACAACACTGCCACAAATCTACAGCTGGCATGCTGGGATTCATCCTTGTGGATCTGGATTCTGTCTGCCCACTCGGTCTACCAGTGACAGCACAGACACCTGCTGAAATAGACATTTTTTTTCTTTTATTTTCCATCTTTTCTTTTTCTTGATTGTTAGTTCTTATTTGTGTTTGTTTGGTTTTTGTATTTAGTACAGGATCTACAGTCTTACTACACAGATCAGACTCATAGTGGTCCGCCTGTGTTCAGCCTCCCAAGTGCTGGGATTACAGGTATACACCACCATGCCAGAGTCAATTGCCTTCTCAGCAGGCCTTGGGGGTGGGGCTGGCACAGAACTCAGGGGATCAAGCCCCAGCCCCTGCATCTGCCTAAGGAGGTGCTTTAATCTTCTGAGCTATTTAGCCAGTCCTTAGTTCTTGTTTTCCTATGAGTCTAAATATTGTTTCTAGTTTTGTTGTTGTTGTCTTTTCATTTTTATTTCTCCTTTTTCTTGTTCCCACTTTTTTTCTTCACCAGTGATGCAGTATTTGCATAATCTTCCTTTTTCATTCTTTCTTCTAATCCCTTCTTTTTCTTCTATTTCCCTCTTCTCCACCTAAACCCCTTTTAAGTTTTCTGCCCTGAGGGTGAAATCCCCATATTGAGAGCTTTTTTTTTTTTTTTTACTGTATACAATTTTCTGCATTGTTTTAGATTTTGTTGTAACCACAGGTCTAGTTCTTATGGTTAAAGTTGGTGATTTATTAGCACTACAGTTTATCATTTTCTTGGCTGTGTTTCATTCCATTGTGATTGCTGATTGCACTGCTTTAGCCAACATGACACAATTGTGCTAATGAGTTGTTCTTCCTAGCATCCCAAGACCGAGATTGCATAAGGGTCATAAACAGTAATATAGGCCGATGCCAAAGAACCAGAGGGCAGGCCAAGTAGGTAGCAACTTGTCATCTTGCAACACTCAAAATCCAGCTATAACTGGAAGACAGTTCTGAGAAGTAGTCATCTCCTAAGGATTCTAAAATACTCGCCATAAAGCCAACAGCCATAAGCAATTTATAAACATGAACCCAAGAACTAATTAAAAAAGAAAATGTGGAGACCCTTCAGCAAGACGCAAGCCCAGACTTCCTACTCACCAAAGGCCAGCCCAGGGAGAAATGAAGTGGAATGATTCAAAAGCTATCACCCTGTTGCTCTAAAATGGTAACAGAAGTCATAAAGCAGATGAATGAGGCACTGAAAAATCAAATCAGAAATAATTTTATAACTACAGAGGTGGCGACCACAATTAAAGATATGGTTAGAGTACATACAGATAAAAAAATAAATCAAAGGGGCCAGGGATATGGCTCAGTAGAATAAGCACTTTCCTGGCAAGCACAAGGGGCTGAGTTCAATCCCAAGTTCTGAAAACAAAACAAAACAAAACAAAGAGCTTAGGAAAATGATGGGAATTATGAACTTCCAACATAGGAAAGAAATGGAATCCATGAAACAGATTCAAATAGATATGCAAAAGATCAAAAATTCCACTGCAAGTATACACAGCATGTAGAAGACAGGATGATGGGTAGCAATCACGAAAGACAAATTTGTTAAAAATGACAAGAGCCCATGAAAAGTCAGCCCAACAGTTGCTAGATGATGTGAAGAACAGCAGACATTTGATCAGAGTCAGCGACAAAACAGGAGGTAGCACAAACAACATAAAAAACTTGTTCACAAAAATAATGGCAGGAAATTTCCCAAGCAATGAAAAGGAATTATAACACCCAACTTTTTTTTTTTTTTTTCAGTACTGGGAATTGAACTCAGGACCCTGCGCTTGCCAGGCAGGTGCTTATTCTACTGAGCTA
>PVKA01014014.1:23385-53631 GCA_004027165.1 Ctenomys sociabilis | reverse complement strand
AAACGTTATGAAAACAGTTTGCAATGTATTAATTCATCGACTCTGTATGGTTAAGGTGTCTTGAAACTGTCTGATTGACATTTGTATTTTAATAAAATAAAAATAAATGGAAAAAAAAAAGAAAAAAAAAAAAAAAAAAGAAGAGGATATCAAAAATGGACAGATATCCCTTGGTCTTAGGCAGGAAGAACCAATATAATGAAAATGGACATACTTCCACCATTGTTACACAGATTTAATACAACTTCCATCAAAAAAATATCAATAGGAGCCAGGCGTGGTGGCGCATGCCTGTAATCCCAGCACTCAGGAGGCTGAGGCAGGAGGATTGTTGTGAGTTCGAGACCAGCCTGAGCTACAAAGTGAGCTTAAGGCCAGCCTGAGCTGCATAGTGAGACCCTGACTCAAAAAGACAAAAAAAAGACAAAAAAAAAAAAAAAAAAAAAAAAAAAAAAAAAAAAAAAAAAAAAAAAAAAAAAAAAAAAAAAAAAAAAAAAAAAAAATATATATATATATCAATAGGTCTCCCAGAATGAGAAAAAACAATCACAAAATCCACTTGGAACCAGAAGAAACCTAGAACAGAATAGCAAAAGCCATTCTCAGCAACAAAGGCAATGCACAGAGTATCATAATCACTCACTTGAAAATGTGCTACAAAGCTTCTGTGGTAAAAAGAAAAAGCTTCTGCACTGGCAAAAATAACAGACCTGCGGATCAATGGAACTGATTAGAAGATGCAGACACAACTCCTAATACATGCAGCCACACTTTCACTGGAAGAAAGTCTCTGTAATAACTGGTGCTGGAAAAACTGGCTTTCCAAATCTTGAAGATTAAAACTAGACCCCTATCTTTCACCATGCACTAAATTTAAAATTAAAATGGCTCAAAGTTCTAAATATTAAAAAGAAACCTAAATCTGCTAATAGATAAATAGGTACAACTCTTAAAAGATATTGGTATAGGCAAAAATTTTATGGACAAAATCCTAATTGCCCAGGAAATAATATAAAACACCAACAACTTGGATTTCAGCTTATTAAAAATATTTTGCACAGCAAAAGAAACCAGCAACAGAGTGAAGAGACTACTCAGAGTGGTAAAAAGCTTTCTGCCAGCTGTTCTTCAGATAAAAGACTAACATCTAGAATATGCAAAGAACTTTAAAAAAAAAAAAATCAGACATCCCAAATTTAAAGACCTGATCCAAAAATGGGCATCTGAGACACTTTTCAGATAAAGAAGTAGAAATGGTAAATAAATATATGGAAAAATGTTCAACATCACTGGTCATTCAAGAGATAAAAATTAAAACACTGAGATTCCATCTCACGCCAGAAAGAATAGACCAATAACAAACGGTGGAGGGGCTGTAGGGAAAAGGAACCCTTCTCCACTGTTGGGAGTGTAGACTGGTGCAACCACTGTGGAAATCAGTGTGGAGACTCCTCAAAAAAGCTAGGGTTAGAGATTCTGTTTGACCCAGGCATTCCTTTTTGGTGTCTTCCCTAAAGAATTACAAGCATCATATCACAAAGTGATATATGCATCCCATGTGCATAGCATCACAGTTTGTAACAGTTAAATCCTGGAAACAACCCAATGCTCATCAACCAAGGAATGGACAAGAACATGTGGGTATTTTTCTATACAATGGAGTATTACTTTTCCATAAAAAAGGATAAACTTAAGACATTTCCAGGTAAATGGATGCATCTTAAGACACCCATACAAATAGCATTGTTATTCTGATTTGAGAAACTGAAAGTGTAGTAAGGACCAAAATATGCAGTAGATACTGGAAAATGAAAAAAAAAAAAAAAAGTGTTCGAATGAGAAAGAAAACAGGGGAGGGGGAAGGGGAAAAGGAAGGAACAGACAAAAAAATAGAAGGAAAAAATGTGAACAAAGCTTTTTAAATAAGGAGGGGTCAAAGGGAGGGTAGCAGCTGGGGAAAAAAGAAAAATCAAGATATAGATGCAAAAAGTAAAAAAAAAAAACAACAACATATAAGTGCACATTCTCTATGATGAATGTTATCATTACATACATCTAAAATGTACACTAAAAATATCAGAAAGAAAGTTGACTAATACAAAGGGCTAGTAGTTCTTATACCTTTCATACCTGAAATAAATGTTTTGCTGGCTAGAAAGCTTTACTTCACTTCTTTGGTTCTTAAATGTATTTGCTTTCTCCTAGCATCATGCTTTTTGTCTGTCTGATGCCCAAAGGCTTATTTTTTTGAGATCAAGTAGCTCTAGTGGAATGATTTGGTACTTGACACTCTAGGTTAACATTCTCATTTTTCTTTTACTTCACAAGTATTTTCTTGAATTACAGCCTTTCTCCCCACCCCTACCCCAAGGCATGCATGCTAGGAAAATAAAAGTTCTATCACTGAGGTGTATCTACAGCCCTTTCTCAAAAATTCTGGCACAGAATCAGGCTATAATGCTTAGGTAGGCCTTGAACTTGTGATCTTCTTGCCTCAGCCTTTTAGGTAGCTAGGATTACAGGTGTGCACCACCACACCCTACATGTTCTTATCCTTTTAGTGCTTGTTGCAGGTGACACGTGTCAAGTGGTATTAAAGAGGGCAAAACTTCTAGTCAGTTTAACTGATAACCTGCTGTGCTAATAAACTAGAAAAAAAAAAAAAATGATTAACCTAATAGCAATGAACATCCTTTAGCCAAAGATGGAGCTTGACATGTAATTCTCACCAAAGCAAATCAAGGCTTTTTGGAGACATGACTGATTTCAGGACTAGGGCAAGAAATGTATGGTGAACTTAGAACATCCTGTCATAGCAGATAACAAAGAAGCTGTGAATACCACTATAGTCAAGTCAAAGAAGCTGCGCCCTGGGGAAAGACACACAAAGTTTCAACAGTACTAAAAATTGCAGGATATGGAATTTATCTCATATGTTTACATTCACAAACTTCTAATCATATTTTTAACAAGGAAGACTTGATCACCAGGAACAAATTCATCATCTTGAAAACTGGTCAAAAAGGGAACAGATCAAGCACTTATTCTGCTTTTTAATATAAAACACAACTCCAGGTAAGCATACCAAATGTAGAGGGGGTCGTGTGCTGTGGTATAAAGGTCATGCCAATGATATGGGAAGTGGAATGAAGGGGTGACAAGCTTGAGGCTAATCTAGGCAACCAAGACCCCATCTCAACAGAAAAATATAAACAGCTAGACAGGTGGCACATACTTGTGATCCTAGTGCACTTGAAGACAGGAGCAGGAAAATTTGAGCTCAGCCTGGGCAACTCAGTGACTTAGCAAGACCTTATCCCCACCCATCCACCCCATCCATCCATCCATCCATCCATCCATCCATCCATCCATCCATCCATCCATCCGTCAACCAACTGACTAGATCTGAGGATATAGTATAGTGAGAATGCCTTGGGTTTAATGCTCTGTACTGGAGGGAGGGTGTTGTGCCAATAGCATATAAGTTGAGAGAATTAGAATAACCTTAATTGCCAGGGAGATAGCTCAGTGGCCTAAGCTCTTGCCTGGCAAGCACAAGGTCATGAGCTTGATCCCTGATGCCATAAAAAAAGAATAACCTTAATTACAACTCACAATTAATTTTTGTACATCTAGGCATTAAATACTAGTGGTGTTTCGATCATAAAAAGGGTAACCAAACTTAATGTGCTTCTAAATGGAAGGAAACCCCAGAAATATACATTTCTATACAAAATCTACTCTTCTTGATTTGCACTTTGGTATATTTAGATACATGGCTAGTCACACAAAATTTATATAATTAATACAAATTAAGTGCAAAGTAAGTAAAGATTGCTAAAAATAGAAGTGCAGAAATTATTTTGAAAAAAGTATATTGCATGTAAAACTTTATAATCATGTTAAAAATTAGATAATGACTTAGATACATTTCTCAACTCAGTGGTTAAGTACTTTTTAAAAACCATTAGTAAAAGACTTTTTAAAAATCTAAGTCTAGGTCTTCATTTCTTCAAAGGCAGCAGTCAGATAATCATAGGGTAGTTTTATATTATCACTTGGCTAACTTGTCCTTTGTAGTCACACAAGGATAATATATAAAAAGAAACTTGCCGGGCGTGGTGACGCATGACTGTAATCTCAGATACTTGGGAAGCTGAGGCAGGAGGATCACAAATTCGAGGCCAGTCTGAGCAACTTAGTGAGAACCTGTCTCAAAATAAAATAAAAATACGGCTGGGGACACAGCTCAACAATAGAGCACCTGTAGTGCAAAACTGTGGCTCCAAAAAACCAAACCAAACCAAAACAATGAACAAAACAAAATAACCCAAATTTTCATAGGAGGACCTGCTAAAACTTGTAACTATTATTAGAATGCTGATAGCCACACTCATCAAACTGGTGAACTATGTATTAGGTATCTATTTCGAGTTTGTATTATTTAACTCATCCAGTCTATCTGAACAACTGTGATACAAATACATGTGTCACAGGTTGTTGAGAGGATTAAATGACACAGTAAGACTAACCCTGGCACACTACAGGAACGTACCACTTAGGAACTTCCAGAAACTTCAGAGGCAATACAAGATTGCCAGGCAGACTCAGTAATAGCTGAATCAAGAAATTGTGTTCACTGGAAAGTTAATGGAACATCTCACCAAATCTCAATCAATATCCATAATAGGCCAAGACAAGAGGACTGCGTGTTTCAGGCCAGTGTGGGCAACTCAGTGAGATCCTGTCCCAATATTTAAAAAAGGCTGGAGCTTTAGAAGAGTGGTGGAGCACTCCTAGGTTCAATCCTCAATACCAAATGCCAACCAACCACCCACCCAACCACCCAATAAAAACTATGTAAGAATTCAACAAAGGAGGCTAAAATATTCAGTGTCTGCACTAAACAAAGAGGAAATTTCATAGGGCAACCAATTCAGTACATTATTTCTTTGAAAGTTAAGCAAACAGCTGTGCACGGTGACACATGCCTTCATTCCCAACACTGAGGAAGCTGAGGCAGGAGGATCATCTGGATTTTGAGGCTAGCCTGGGCTGCACAGTGAGTTCAAGATCAGCCTGAACTACACACTATGACCCTATCTCAAAAAAAAAAAAAAAAAGAGAGAAGAGAAAAAGTTAAACAATTTTTTCTAGCAGAAAAACATCAAAAGCTAATGGTTACTAAAGAATTACAACCTAACAACAAAACAATCCAATTTAAAAATGGCAAAGGCCTCAAGTACTCAGTTTTCCAAAGAGACAGAAATTTAAAACACAATAGAAGATGAGGGAAAAAAAAAAAAGTAAATTTGCACATGAAAAATGCTGCTCTTCACTTATCAGGAAAATGGAAATCAAAATTATAGTGAGAAACTACTGGGGCCAGTAGCTCAGTGGCACAGTGCATGCGGGGTAAGCACAAGGTCTTGAGATTCCAGGTACCAAAAATAACTAAAAAAGAAACTTTTGCCTAATTCAGGGTACTGGGGGCTACTGGAGAATGAAAGCTCAGGCTAGAGCACTCTTGACCATCCACAAACCCAGGGTCAATCCCTAGCCCTGGAAAATAACGGTATACAGTTTACTTTTCCAACTTAGTGATTTTAAGTGATAAATTTAAAACCATATTTTTAAAAAAAATTAAGAAAGTTGTAAAAATACTATAAAAGTAGTATTTTAAGATGGGCAGTGTCATGTTTGTAATCCAAGCTACTTTGGAAGCTGAGGCAGGAGGATCACAAGTTCAAGGCTAGTGTGGGCAATTCAGTGAAACCCTAATAGTTATCACAAAATAAAAGAACACTGTAAAGGGCTTGGAATGTAGCTCCAGTATTAGACTGCTTTCCTAGTCTGGGGTCAATCCCTAGTATCAGAATGCTGGGATTATAGGCATATGCCACCATATCTGGCTGAGTTTTCTTTTTAACTGTAAAGCAGGATGTTGCTAAATCACTACACTGCCCAGAATGGACTTGACTTGAGACCCTCCTGCCCAAGCTTCCTAGAGTGCCAGGATGACAGGAGTGTGCGAGGGGCACATGAGCAGTGCTAACCCATTTATTTAGTCGCTGAGGAAATGCAAATCAAAACCACAATGAAATTCCATTTCAAATCCACCAGCATAGTTAAAATAAAAAAGATGAGAAGTGCAGGGAAGAGTGTGTCTCAGGGGCACCATGTGTGCCTCCCCAGCACAAATAAGCAAGGACAAGGAGAAACTGAATCCTCACACACTGCTGGTAGGAATGTAAAATAGGACAGGAACTTTGGAAAAGTCTGGTAACTATTCAAAAGACTAAGTGAAAAGAAACTATATGACCCAGTTAATTCCATACTTACATGTATCTAAAAATTGGTTAACAAATGTTTGTAGTGGCACCATTCATAACAGGCAAAAAATAGAAAAAAAAACAAAATGTCTATCAATGAATGAAAAGTAAAATGTACATGTCCACCAACAGAATAGATTCAAGAGTAAAAGGGAATGCAGTAAAAACCCATTCCATAACATAGCAGACGTGACCCTAAGAATATGCTTCATGAATAAAGCCAGTTACAATGGACCATATGCTGTGTGCCTCCTTTTATTTGAAATATCCAGGACAGTCAACGGTTCTAAGAGCCACTCTTCGAACAGTGTGAAACCCGCTATTTCTTATATAAAATAGCTTATGTTTTATTTCCTCTAAATTAAATTATGATTAAAAATATACCTTACCTATGATTAAATGCTTTTAAAAATCTAAGATCCTAACTTAAGAAATCACTTTCTCCTTTCTCCAGGGCCACCTTCACTTGTTCGTCTTTTGAGATAAAGCCTTGCGTGCTCGCTTCGGCAGCACATATACTAAAATTGAGATAAAGCCTTGCTATGCAGTTCTTCTGGCCCTTGACTCATTATGTAGCCAAGACTGGTCTTGGACTCCAGCGATCCTCCTTCCTCAGTCTCCCAGGTGTTAGGATAACAGGTTTGTTACATCATGCCCAACCAATAACAATTTTTTATTATTTACTCAGGTAACATACAACTAAAATGTGTAATATTATTTAATATAGCCTAGGTAAAAGCTATAACAAATATATTCCACTTCAATAAGAAATTATAGATAAGTATACATTATATATATATGTATATATATATATATATATATATATATGTATTATAATAAAAACTCTATTTTTTATAGTACTAGGGATCAACCTCAGGGTCCTACGTGTGCTAATCTTTTTTTTTTTTTTTTGTGGTACCAGGGATTGAACTCAGGCCCTTGCACTTGCCAGGCAAGTGCTTATTCTACTGAGCCATCTCCCTGACCCCTACATGTGCTAAATTTATGTTCTACCAAGAAGCTCTTCTTTTCCCCTCATGATGATGCCATACAATTGTAAAAACGGGCTCTATCATTTTATTAAGAATAGGAAAACATATTGAGGAGTAACAACAGAAACTAAGAATAGCTCCTGAGGGACAGGAGGGGTTCTCAATGGGTTGCCCTAAAAAGAATGCTTATTATTCTTATTTATTTCTTATTCTTTTTAGTAAAAAACATTTTAATCACCAAAATAATCTCGCACTTTAACTTGACCTAACAAAAGACAAAATATAAAGGACTAACTTTCCCATCTGTGGCTGCTTTGCATTCCAACATTACCTTCTCAGAGACAGGTTTCCTAAGATAACCACTATCCTTCACTCTCCACAAAGTGGCTCTTATATAGCATCTACTACAATCTAAAAATTATTTTATATGCTTATTGACTCTTCCCAATATAAGAGTCTTTAGGGTAGAGATTTCTCTCTCATGCTTATTATTATCTCCAATGCCTAAAATATTCCAACACTTTACACATTTTCAAAATATATTTTTGGAAAAAAAATATTTTCTGGATGAATGACTTCATAAATATTACTGAAGTAGTACACAGGTTTTAAGCACATTAATGTTGACTACTGTGTTTATTATACTTTAAATTATTAGTTTATTACACAAAGACTGAATCTTTTAAAAGTATAATTAAATAAAGGGTTTGGGGATATGGTTCAGTGGTGCAGTGGTTGTGTTTAGTATGCACAAGGCCCTGGGTTTAAGAAAAGTAAATGAGTACAAAGAAAGAATGCTATACCACCATATTAACTCTTGCTATTCTTTTAGGACAGGAATAGAGAGGAAACAATACATAGTAATTATTGTGGTTTCATTGGGGTTAGGGGTGAGAAATACTACAGAAAAGTTACACTTAAAGGATGGCGAGACAGCTCAGTGGTCTAAAGTACCTGCTTAGGCAAGCTTAGGCAAAGCACTGGGCCCAGTTCAATCCCGGGGACCATAAGCTACACTGGTCCAGCTCCCCAGGGCAGGCTGAGCCGACCACTAAAAAAAATTACATTTAAAAGAAAAATAGCCAGGCATAGTGGTATCTACTTGTAATCAAAGATTTTTGGGAGCCTAAGATAAGAGGACTGCAAATTTGAGCCAACACCTTGTCTCAAAATTTAAAATTTTTAATAAGGACTAGGGAAAAATGGGGATACTGGACATGTAGCTCAGTGCAAAGACCTGAGGTTCAATCACTGGTACACCTCACCCCTGCCAAATAATAAAAGGCACTAGAAAAAGAGAAGCCGAACTAAATATAGAAAGGAAAGCTGAATCAATGGTTATCTAGGATCCATACACCTAATTCCAAAGTGCAAACATATGAAAGTTTGTGAGCACCTCTTGGTTTTATGTTTGTTTTGGGTGGTACTAGGGGTTGAACCCAGGCCCTCCTGCACACTAGGCAGGTGCTCTATTGCTGAGCTCCAGCCCCAGCCCAAGTCTGTGGTTTACATTGGCATTAGGTATGCCTGACCAGAAAAATCTATACAAGTGGCCAAAATCCGAAACACTGAAATTGGAAACATTTCTGTCCTCACCCATTTCAGATGAGGGATAAATAAATCGTTAATTACACTCCCCTCCCCCTTTTTGTTTTGGAGACCAGATCTCACTATTAGGCCAAGATAGCCTTAAACTTCTGGTCTTTGTGCCTCAGTCTCCCAAGTGCTGGGATTACAGGTGTGAGCCACCAAACCCTGCCTACCTTAATATATTTAATTTAGCACTTTTATATGTGATCTTTAGGATTCTCTTATGAGAGTAAAAAAAATCTTGTTTGCAGCATACAGGTATCTCATAACTGCTTATCTGTGTGTACGTGTAAATGGCACTGTTAATTAGGTCCAGGGCTGGAGCATGCTACATATGTGCTATTACCACTGAACTAGGCCTCCAGCTCCAAGAGTTCCTTCAGTTTTTTTAAGGTAATCTATGCTGTTCAGGTTGGTCTTAAACTCACTATGTAGTCTAGGGTGGCCTTGAACTTATGGCAACCTTGCTGCCTCAACTTCCTGAGTGCTCTGATTACAGGTGTGAACCACCATGCCCAGCCCCACACTGTTCTTTTTTAAGAATTTAAACATGTTACATATACCATAAGAGTCTGTATGAATCTGTTCTGCTGCCCTCTCCAAGAATAATACCAAGAAAGACCCATGTGAGTTAGAAATAAGACTTCCTACCAGAGAGAAAAAATCAATTCATCAAATATTTCTATATAATACAACAACTCTTCAGCTGTGACTTTGTGTTTCAAAATAGTTAAGAACTTCCAGTGCACATCTGTAGTTCTAGCTACTCAGCAGGCTGAGGCAAAAGGATTATAAATTCAAAGTCGGTTTGGGACACTTAACAAGATCCTGTCTTAAAAGTAAAATCAAATAAGGATATATTTCAGGGCTCCCTGGGTTTAACCCCAGTGCTGAAAAAACAAAATGCAACACAAAATAGTTACGATCCAAGAAGCAAGCAACAAATGCCACCAAGAACAGCAGCAGCTCTGGCATCATGCAAGAAGTACGTGTCCTTCCATTACCGTCCTGAGGGCCTCACTCCCGGGCTGAGCCTCACAGTACCACATTAAGTGCTCACAGCAGAGCCACACCCAGGTCTCAAGGTGCTAATTCTTAGAGCTGGAGCTAAAAGACTTAGGTAGGAACTTTTACTGGACAGATCGTGAGTGATTCTGATGCACAACCAGAACAGAGAAGCATTGTGCTACTACCAGGTGAGATCGAAATATACAGCAATCACTTAAAATTGGGGTACTTTTTAGCTTTAGTTGCTTTTGTAGTCCTGTTTGTGGTACATAATGATTATACTGGTTGTGAGGAGTTAATACATGCACATACATTTCTTCTTTATCTTCCTCTCTCCATGTTTAAATTTTTAAAAATTTATCAAAGTGAAAAAAACTATTAAAGTGAAAAATACACTGCCATTAATCTTGCTCAGACTTTTGAGCACACCTTTCCCAGAGTCCTTGCCATGTTATGAAGCGGTGCTGTCACTGAGCACTGTCCCGCCTGAAGGCAGGCTTATAGGGTTCTCATCCACCAGAGCTGGCACTGGGGCTTCCAGCCTTTCCCCAAAAGCAAAGTGACCATGCACAGTAAATGCTGAGTGGCTGCAGGACACTGAGGCAGCCACAAGAGTGCAGCAACATGCTCATGAGTGGTTCAGGAATGGACAGCAATGAGGGGATTCAGCATGTCGGAGGGTACATTTTGAGGGGGGTTAATGGCAATGAGTTATCTCTTATAAATTTTTAAAATTTAAGCATTCATTATGTTTTCTGATCATATCCCATCTTTTAAGAAAAGGTGGTATCATACTCAATGTAATATTTAAGAAGAGTTTACCATGATCTATAAATATTTTTATTATTTTATTTGGTACTGGGGGGATAGAACTCAGGACCCTGAGCTGGTCAGGTAGGTGTTTATGCTACTGAGCTATCTTCCTGGGCCTTATAAATATTTTTAGTACAATTTTTTTTTCTTTTTCTTTTTTTGGAGATAGAATCTCACTATGTAGCACAGGCTGACTTTAACTTGCTTATGTAGCCTAGAGCTGGCCATTAATTCATGGCAATCCTCCTGAGTGCTGGGATTACAGTTGTGGAACACCATTCCTAGCTAGTAAAACTTGCTGAAAAATTTGGGCCTGAGTAACACAGACTATTCACTTTGGTTTTAGCTCCTAAAACAGGATTAAGTGACACTGTAGTATCACAGGATAATTTCTATTAAACCAAATATTACAAATGAACTAAAACATTCAATGAAGAATGGAGTAACAATAGAAACCAAATGAAGTTAGTTATCTCATTACTTATTAAAGTGGAACTACTTTAAACCACTTTCTACATAGTGGAATCCTAAGCAAGTTTTGCATTCATACTCACCTTTCTGAAAAATCAGATTCTATAAATTCTCTAGCCCGTTTTCTATCACTAAAAAGACAAAAAGATAGCATAAACATAACACATAAACACAACTGTATCCAAGAAGAATTTATTATAATTTCTCTAATTCTATACTGAATATATTAAAAGACAAAAAATATAAAAGACAGGCACATAATATAAAGACTTCATTTTGTTATAGGACAAGACATGACAACACAATAATCATTAAATCAGACTGAGCTCAATGACTATTTAGGGATGATAATGTTTCAGTTAAACATTAAATGAAGCTTTATGGACTCTTCTGTCTCTAATGTGGCCATCTGTACATGCATATATGTGTATTAATATGCATGTAAAATAACACTAATTTATGTACTCTTGAAGCAAGGAGATTCCCAGACACTTAAAATTTAGCACTTCGCTATAACACACACACATACACCATGATCCCCAGTGTAGTGTGTTACCATGTAAATAATTTCTAAAGTGACAAAGGAGGTCTTGAGTCATTTATCTTAACATTTTTTTAACAGAAGGATGAGTTGCTGAAATGATAAATCGAAAAGGGCTACATGGGTATTTTATAGACAAAGATGAAACACGTAGGGTCTGACATGAAAAGTAGCACCTGAGAATCACAAAAGGGATATTGATTTAATTGCCAAGTATTGCAAAGAATCAAGGGAAAAGTTAACGAAAATTTTAATACAGTTGGTCTCTTTTTCTAGTTCCTCTTCTGTTAAGGAAATAAGAGCAGATTGGGAAATTTGCTGACCAAACATTTTGTAATGCATTTCTTATCTGTTAAAACAATATAAAATAGTTTTCTATCTTCAAAGTAGCTAAAAATTGTAATCAGCCTGGGAGATAGCTTGGTGATCTAAGCACCTGCCTGGCAAGAGCAAGGACCTGGGTTCAATCCCCAGTACCAGATGCCACGTGGGCTCTGGAACCCCAGGTACATGGTGCTGGCCACTGAAATCAGGCGTGGTATCACATGCCTGTAATCCCAGTGCTAGGACGGCTGAGATAGGATGATCACTAGACCCTGTACCAAATAGATAAATGAATGAATGATAAATGATGAATGAATAACAAAAGTTGTAATCGTAACAAACAGTCCTATTCAGAGTTTTAAAAAGTCAAAAGACTCAGAAGTTATTGTACTATTTTTCTATGTAAAAGTGCATGTAGCCAGGGATGGTGTCAAATGTCTGCTAATTCCAGTACTCTGGGAGGTGGATGCAAGAGGAGTCCAAGTTGTAGCCCAACTTAGCAAAACCCTGTGTCAAAGGCCTACAGATACAGTTCAATGTAAAAGCCACAGTAAGCAGGTGTGGCACTAGAGATAATTTTTATATGAGATATAAAGTAAAATGGTTGATTTTTAAAGGAAAAACATTAGTTTTTAAGAACTGGGCTGAAATAAAACAAGATAGTAAGGAAAATAAGTCAGGATTTTAAGTTCTAGAAAGAGCAGTTTGTAACACTTTTACCTGGGAACCCAGCCAGCAGCTTCTGTGATGTGTGTCTGAGTGACCATTGCAGGGGCAGGAGTGTATGGGCTCCCGATCAGAACACTTCCTGAACTGGTGAGTCTCTGTGGTGTGCTTATAATCTGCAAAGTGAGGAACAAGATGATTTAGGAAAAATATGAAAGAATTCACTGCATAGTGTTGACTGCTAACCAACATGAGGAAACTTTACAGTCTAAAGCATGTACTGTCAATCATATAAAATATAATAAAAATAGTAAAATATAAGTAGTATTTTTGATTCACTTATATTCTAGGATATTTTTGATGGGGGATTGAGCCACAGTCTTACTATGCAACACAGGGGTTAGCCTCAAACTTTCACTGTCATGCTGAGCTCTAATGTACCAGGATCATAAAGCACAAGGGTTACAACGCAGGTACCAACAAGTGAATAACAACAATCTGGATGAGACTGAACAGCAATTAAGTGGGCAACTAATAATGTTTTAAATCAGAATACAAGCTTTGAAATTAAGCAAACAAGCTAGGTGTGGTGGTACATGCCTGTAATCCCAGTGACTCAGGTGGCTGAAGCAACAGGGTCTTGAGTTTGAGGGCAATGGAGGGAGACATTTTTTCAAAGAAAAAAATGGACTAGGGATACAGTTCACTAGTACAGGGCTTGAATAACATTTATAAGGCTGAGTTCAATATATCATAGGAAAAGTAAAAATTAAGGAAGCAAGACAGCAGAATTTAGAATCAAAAGTAACAGGAAATCAGATCTTTGAAATGGGCACAATACAATGTGGAATTATGAGATGCAATTCTTTTTTTTTCTTTTTTTGAGATACTTCACTACACAGTGTAAGCTGATCTTGAGCTCCCTATGCAGCCTAGGCTGGTCTCTAACGTGACGACCCTCTAGCCCTCAGTCTTACAAGTGTTGGGATTACAGGTATATGTTACCAGGCCTATTTTAGATGCAATTTTATCAACCTTGCTATACTTCCTCCTCATATTAAAAAAGGAAAAATTCTACCATGTGAATTTCTTCTTCCATTATCAAGAATATAGATTTGAATTACTCAATTATTGAATTATAAATAATGTGATAAACATTTTTAATGATCTTGACTTTAATTTCTACTTCTGAATACAATTTGAAAATTAAGAAAAACAAGACTATTTTAAATAGCCTTATGTTTTCAAATTGCTTTCCAAGTATTTTATTTTTCACTTGTAGAAAGGACTTTTTCTTCCCAAAGACATTTATAATATTGGAAAAAACTGGTTAGCCTAGTAACAGCTCTTTAAGTATTTTTATAAATAATAATAAAAAGAATATGCCCACTGAGTAGGGTTAATGGGAAAAGATAATGTTCTGTGGATTACTGCTGGATACACAAAGATTTTCTCTATGTAGTTGTGAAAATTCTCATGGCAATAAGATTTTAAGCCCATATAAGAGGGTTGTTTTTCTCTTTTTGAGACAGTCTGTCACTATGCAGTCTCCTGAATACAAGGGTTATAGACATGGGTCACCATGCCCAGCCTTATAATTGTTATATACATTTTAAAAGAAGTAATTCTATTTTGGGGCTGGGGAGATCACTGGGCAGTCTAAGTGCCTGCCTGGCAAGCACAAAACCCAGGTTCGATTCCTGGTACCGCATGCTGTGGCCAGCCTTGGAACCCTGGACGGGCCATGCCAGCCCCAAATGTCATGGTGGTGCATGCCTGTAATCCCAGCCCTGGAGGCTGAGACAGGAGGATCACTATGAGTCCAAGCTGCATAAAGAGACCCTGTACGAAATAAATAAAAGATTAAAATTTAGAGGCATGATTTATATCTTGAAATCTAATTTTCAAATTCTAACTGAAAATTGGAGGTAAAAACATACTAACTTTGAGATCCCCTTCCCCTCAAAAAAACCCCTCCAGAAACCCTAATTTAAATGTAAGTATCTGGTGCTGTAAACTACCCATTGTCAGGTGATGAAAATCATATAGAAGTTGAATGGCATTCCAAAGATTTTTCTGCTCTCAATCAAAATATTTTATGTACTACTGCCATCTACAGTTAGAAAAGCCTAGCACACAAGTATTGTGAAGGTTAAAAAAAATTGTAAAATATTACATTAAAAGATTCTAATACTTGACAAAAGTTTGGTTTTAATCAAAAGCAGGTAGTTTTTATATTCTGAAATAAGAAAGGCATGATTTCTCATATAATCATATGATATACATCTCTAATCTATTTCATATTAAAAGGATTTCAAATTAAAAGTTATTGCCAAACTACTTTCTGTAACTACTAAAAATGTTTTCATGATGTCTTCAAAATTCCAGAGCCGGGGAAATAGCTCAGTGGCATAAGCTCCTGCCTGGCAAGCACAAGGTCCTGAGTTCAACCCCAGGTACCAAAAAACAAAAAAGAATCTAAAGGGACCAGAATAATCTGTCAAAAAATAAAAAAGAAATTCCTATCACTGAGAGTTTACTTTCAAAAGACATATGAAGTTAAAAGAGTGCAAGTAGAGTATTAGAAGCAGATGAGTATGAATTTATCCAAAAATTCTCTACTGAACAAAAATTTTTTAAAAAGTGTTAAGTGTGGTGTTGTGTGCCTGTAATCCTAGCACTCGGGGAGGCCAACATAGAAGGACTGCTAAATTCCAGGCCAGTCTGGATTACACAGTGAGATCCTGTCTCAAAACATCAAACAGGGGCTGGGGAGATGGTTCAGTGGAATAAACACTTCCCTGGCAAATGCAAGGTCCTGAGTTCAATCTCCAGTTCCAAAAATAGGCAAGAAGACAACCAAAAAATGGTTCCAACTGGGTTTCTTAGTCTACTCAGAATGCTATAATGAAATACTTCAGGCTAGGCAATTTATAGCATAAATTTATAAATTTAAGGCTCACTGTTCTAGAGAAAGAGAAGTCTGAGGCAGCAGATTCAGTGTTTGGAGAGAATTCTTTGCTTTCACGAAGGTATCTTACAGCTTGTCCTCTCAGGGTAGATGGGGTGGGAGTTCTCACTAACCTCTTCCCTAGGATCCCTCAGCCCCCACTCGAGTATCCCTCAGGGCTTAATCACTTCTCTCAGGCCTTACCTTCATTTAAGAACCCACAATAGCATTACACTTCAAACCAAGCCCCTAAATTCATGCCTATCTCATATGCAAATTATATTCATTTCATCCCAATAACTATAAATGTTGCAAAGTCCCAGCAACATTTATAGTTATATGTTATAGTTACATTCAAGCCAGACATGCATGAGATTCAAAAAGTGCTGTCTGTCCTGAGGCAAATGAACTTCACTGCAAACCTGTGAATCCAAATGCATCCAAAGTACAAAAGTGAGAAAGAGGGTAAACATTCTCATTCCAAAACGATGAAATTTTAAAAAATTATAAAATAAGAGGCAATAGATCTTGACCAAGCAGAAAATCCAATGGAGAAAACATTAAATCTCAGGGCTTGAGAATAATTTTCATAAACTTGATACCTTGCCTCCTGGACACACTAGAGCAAGGTGTGGGCCTTTAAGGCACCTGGGATCCCACTCCCAGGTTTGGCCCACACTGTAGAGCTATGTGTGGAATCCCATACCTGTGCCTCTAGGGGTCTGGGGTCCTGGAGGGCAGACTCACCCCCAGCTCCACTACAGTGGCCACATCTCTGTAGCAACTCTCTACTTGAGGCTGGAGCTTTATGGAAGGTCTTTGAAATTCAGCCAGAAGCAGCCCCGCCTCCAGAGCTAGGCGGCCTGGGGAGATGGCAGCAATATGGGCACTGCCATGGGTGACATGTGGCCTACTGCAGGAACATGTGAGGACTGTGAAAGAACATGGCAGATACAGACTTTTCTTTAGTACTAAGGATTGGACCTAGGGTCTTCTACCAACTTCTTTTCACACCAAAAGTCTTGCTATATCACCAAACTGTCCAGGATGGGCTCAAACTTGTGGTCTTCCTGCCTCAGCCTCCATGCTGCTGGTGAGCAGAGACTTTAGGCAGAGCCTGCAAGAGGTCCCCTGACAGTGGCTGCTTCCTTGGTCTATGATGCAAGGCAGCACACTAAGAAGCCTCCTAGTTCCTTACCTATTGTCAGGATCAGGAGCGACGGGCTCCCACCCACTCACACAAGTCTACCTAAAAGGTCACTTGGCCCCACCTAGAGGGTCCCTCTAGAAGAGCTTTCCATTCTTTAAAACCTCAGCAGGCGGAGAACATTCCACATGTTTTTTTAAAATGTACTTGGAGGGCCGGGTGTGGTAGCGCATGCCTGTAATCCCAGCACTCGGGAAGCTGAGGCAGGAGGATTGTTGTGAGTTCGAGACCAGCCTGAGCTACAAAGTGAGCTTAAGGCCAGCCTGAACTGCATAGTGAGACCCTGTCTCAAAAAGACAAAAAAAATAAAAAAATAAAATAAAATAAAATGTACTTGGTACAGGGTCTTGCTATGCAGCTTGGACTCGTAGTGATCCTGCTTTCAGCCTCCCAGGGCTGGGATTATAGGCACGGGCCATCACACCTGGACTTGGTCACTGGCTCAATGCGCCCAAGAGCAGGGCTGGCACAGACTGCAGCACCAGGGATTGAACCCTGATCCTTGCACTTGCCTAAGTAGGCACTAAATCCATTGAGCTATCTTGCCAGCCCTCCACATCATTAAGTTCTGCTTCCCTTCTAATTATAAATTTCATTTTATGATTCTCTTCGTCTTATCAAATTTTCTTATAATGAGTTTGAAACAATGCCCCACTTTTACCATTTTACTTAAGATTTCTTCTGCCCAACAAGTTTTTCATTGTCCCTAAGTTCTTTCTTCCAGAAAACAGCAGGGTGTAAACACGATTTGGCCAAGCCTTTTACCAGTTTGTAGCAAGGATGCCCCTTCCTGCCGTTTCCAGTAAACTGGTCTCTGTTCATCTGGGACTCACTGGAAAGGCCTTTACAGTTCATAGGCTTACTCTGAGGGAACTGCTGAAGACAGAAATGGTCCACACAGGCTTTTCCCAGTCCTCCCAAGAACTGCCCTTTAAGGTCCCTTTATGGGCAATAGAGGCTCTAACCTATTCCAGGACAAAGTTCTGAAGCTATTTCCACTTTTAGGAGTTTGTCAGAGCCGCACTCGTCTCTTCTCTAATCTGTCTTGTTCACCACAACAGAATACAAACAGGTAATCTATAAATAGAATTGTTTTCCTCATAGTTCCGGAAGATGGGAAGCTAAAGATCAAGAACTGAGATTTAGCCTGGTCAAGGGTCACTTTTCTTGCCCTGCGCGCTTCTGGCAGAATAGACAGGAGTGTCCTGCACCACTCAACTTCCTTAGCAAGAGAAGGAATCCCATTCCAAATGCGAGCTCAATCACTGGCCCAGGCCTCAGACTCCACTTTATCACAATGGGGATTAGGCTTCAACAAGAATTTGAAGGGAACATATTCAGATGGGATTTATGACAATTTAGATTCTGCCCAGGAACTCAGAACTAAACAAAGCACTTTAGAAGTAGGAAACAAATTAAGACCTTGGGTAGGTCAAATCTCCTTCTTCCTGCCCCACAACCTTAGGCTTACAGTGAGTCAGTGTATGCATGACTGTGATCATCGCCAGAGCCTAACTGCTTAAGGCCTTACATGTGTATTTGTTCAAATTGACAAGGGAAGAAAAGTTACTCTTCCAAAAGAGGAATTTAAATGAGTCACAGCATCAACTTAAATACCAATAAAAAAGTCTTTTCAAAATAGTAGTATTGTAAAGGCCAGACTCAAAAAATCTGTGTTTAATTTTAAAGCTGAGGCTCTGTATAGTGGCACACACGTGGTCCAAGCACTCAGGAGGGCAGAGGCAGGAGGACTGCCATGAGTTTGAGGCCAGCCTGGGTTACACACATAGCAAGCTCAAAACCAGACTGAACTATATAGACCTATCTCAAAACACCAAACCCAAACAAACAAAAAAAGCACTATCTTTAGATATTTACATATCTGTAGAGAGAGAGACAGGCCCTCAGTCAGTTGTCCTATCCATTCACACTTCCAGTGAGAGGGCAAGGGCAAATGTTCAGCTAATGTTAGAAAATATACCTCGAGCTACTTTGAAATGGGGACATTTGTTTGTACTTCAGTCTCTGTGAGGCTGGAACTAGATTACATTCTTCACATACTTATAAGAAATTGTTTTATCTTTAGCTTGAATTCTACAGATGATTTAACAATCCTCAACAAAATGTCATGTCTAGAAAGTCATAAAGACTTCCTGAAAGTATTAAATTTCTTAAAAAATATTTTTATGTAAATAACTGTGCATTTAAAATACAGTCCACAAAACCATACATTATGGGCAAAATTCATCCTTATGGTGCTCAGATGAAAAGGTGTCAACACTGACAAAAAAGAATTATTCTTTAAATGTTGAAGCTCTTTTTTTGGTGGTGATGCAGCTTATTTAAATTAGGTATACTCTTACAATAGCTGAATTCAATTTTATTTATAAATAAAATTTTCTGCCTTTCTCTTTCCCTCTGTCCCTCTCTGCCCTCAACCTGTGGCCTTTCTTTACGCTAAATACTTCTTTTTTAGACTGAGATAATATCTCACTAAATCACTATAGTGCCTAAGCTGAGAGGGTATGCAGTCCTCTTGTCTCTTCCTCCCACAGTGCTGGGATTTCAGAAAGTAAGGCTTTCTGAAAATGCTACATAATGAAGCTCTAGAAGAATTAACGAACACCTTTAGAGAAACACTTAACTGTTCCTTACCCATTATTTCTACTGTTAAAGATGAATGAATTAGTGTACTGTTTTCCCCAACTGTCCCCTAGTGAAAAGATTTTCCAATTAATACAGTTCATGTATTCAGTTTATAGGAGACTGTATTTTAGGGAAGAAAAGGTTGTAAGAAGAAAAAAAAAGAATCCACATATGGTGACGTGTGTAATCCTAGCACTCAGGAAGATAGGGCAGGAGGATTGAGTTTGAGGCCAGCAATGTGCTGTATACCAAGATCCTATCTCAAAACAACACCGCTGCCCACAAGAGAGAAAACAGATTTAAATCAATTTGAACAACTAAAATCAAGAGAAGCCTTTTATAAGGAGCAAAAACTTTATCATTAAAGCCCAACAACCCACAGATTCAAAGATATGAAAATTAAACATTGCAGAGTACAATGTCTTCTCAGGACTTGTATCAGTTATAGTCAGATAAAAGCAAAATGCTTTTTAAAAGTGACTACAACAACTAAAATCAACTAAGACACCTGACCAAGCAGCTCCAGTACAATTATCCTTTCAATTGGCTGTACCCAAGCTCAGTTTCAGTTCTAAGATTTGATAATTTTCTTACCATTTGGGGTCCAACATTCACATTTATTGGTCCTAAAGTTTTTGGTAAAATCTTTGTTGGTGAGTTGGTGCTGGAAACTGGAAGTGCAACAAACGAAACGTTACCTGAAATGATATTAAAACAGTCAGTACTCTGCAACATCAAGTCCAGCTGCTGCACGTGTACACTGGGCTCCTCACCCCATTTGCTAAAAGAGGTTACAAGTACCTCAAGAAACAGGTTATAAACCGGAAGACTTACTGAAAAACTCAAATTGCTTTGCTATAATGAATATGTTCTTCTTATAACAGAAGAAAAGACTCCTGTTGAGCAACTAATCTTGTAAGAGATACATTAAAATAATTTAGCTTACTTCATAATTACTAACTGGACTGTTAGTTGGGTTTTTATTTTTTAATTTACTTATTTATTGCGGGGTTTTTTTTTTTTTTTTTTTTGGTATTTTTAGGAAGAGTCTACAGGATGTTCAGGGTCTCACTACTAGACCCAACTCATAGTGATCCACCTATTTACAGCCTCCCAAGAACTGGGATTACAGGCAAGCGCCACCGTGCCCAGTCTTAATTGCTATCTCAGTGCACCCCAGGGGTGAGGCCAGCACAGCAGGCCAGGGGATCCAACCCCCGGCCCCTGTGCCTATTTGCAGACACTTTAATCTGCTGAACTATTTGGCCAGCCCTGGATATTTAGAGGAAAAATATTTAGAGGATACTTAATGCAAATCAGTTTATATAAGAAGTGAGGAAATAAGATTTTTTTTAAAAAAAATAGGGTCTTACGCCATGCTTCTACATAATTCTATGAAAGGCAAGATTTGCACTAATGGTGGTTGGACAGGATATTATGTCGGCTTCTAGTACTATGGACAACCACTAGGAAAATAACAAGGTAGAAAGTATTAATTATTGAATCTTTGATGTAATTCAGGTATAAAAAATAAGATACGCAAACAGCTAACTCTCTTAATTTACTGATAAGAGACATACACTATAATAATGTCTGTAAGTATAATATCATGTATGCACCTTCTATGATACCAAAACATTATGAAAATAGTTTGCAATGTATTAATTATCTTGTCAAGGTATCTTAAAACTGTTTCATTGATATTTGTACTTCAACAAAACAAAACAAAAAAATAGAGTCTTGCTATGTTATACAAGTTGGCCTCAAATACACAAATAGCTAGCATTACAAACACCTGTTAATGACTCCATCTACAGAAATGTAATCTAAACAACTAAAACCAAGAAAAGCCCTATAAGGGTACAGTGACTTTAATATCATACATTAAGAATTCGTATGTCATAGAATCAAAAAGAAAAAGAATAATGTAAAAAGAAAGCCCAGGTGTGGTGGTGCACACCTGTAATTCCAGCACTCGGGAGGCTGAGGTAGGAGGATCACTGGGTGTGAGACCAGCCTGGGCTACACAGTGAGTCCAAGGCCAGCCTGAGCTGCATAGCAAGACCCTGTCTCAACCTCCCCCCCAAACCCACCAAAAACACCCTTCAAATTTACCATATAAAATATTTATACTGAGAGTTTAAACATCTTTAAAGTGTCAGTCTGTTAGGTTTTAAAACTTTTATAATATTTATAATATTAAAAAATGATACTGACTAGCTGATGCTAAAAGCATGGGCCCTATACAGCGTTTTCAAATGATTTCAATTTTCTTTTTGCTTCTGTTTTTTGATAGGTTCTTGCTATGTGGTTCAGACCAGTCTTAAACACACTATATAGGCCAGGCTGGCCTCCTCAAACTCACAGTGACCCTCTTGCCTCAGCCTCCTGAGTTCTGGGATTACAAGTGTGCAATATTATACCCAGCTTCTACACCCTTTTGTTTTCTTCCTGTTCCAGTCTCGCATGAATCTCATTTTTATTTTCTTAAATTAATTTTGATACAGTATACCAATAAATGTGATATCCACTGGTACATCACATTCATATCTTTTTTTTTTTTTTTTTTTGCGGAACGAGGGATTGAACTCAGGCCCTTGCACTTGCCAGGGAAGCGTTCATTCCATTGAGCCATCTCCCTGGCGGTACATCACATTCAGCACAGGGAATTGTAGTTGTACATGATATATCTTGGTTCTTTCCCATTTACAAAGTTTTGTTTCCATTTTTTCCTTCCTAGTCTATTATTTTCCCTTCCTTGCTTTTTGCCTCCCCTCATACTTTTTGATCCTTATTTACCCTTTCAGTTTCTCACACCAGAGAAATAATGTGAACTCTTTCAAATTAACATTGTAAAGTGATACCAAGAAAATTCACCCTAAAGTAAAAAGCAAATCAATTATTTTCTACACGACAGCAATATCAGCTAGTAAACTCCCCCGGACAAACTTCAGCTTAATAGTGTTTCTCCTAGAAGATATCAGTGTTTCTAGGAGGTGGCTTAGGACCCTCATGAAAGAGGGTCAACAACAGAAACCCTGTGGGAAATCAGTGCTTAACAGCCAGGCTTGCCAGACATCCACGTCTCAGCTTGCTTCATCAGATGGTCCTGCTCCTTTGGCTTACAAAGCTGGACCCACTCCTTCATCTTCTTCTCTTGCTTTTTTTCTTATTTCTTCTCATCAGATGCGCCTATCACCCAAAGTAAGGAAATCAGGCCATCAGGCAAAATTACTCCTTAAGCTGTGAATTTATTCATACCCTCACTGATTTTAGCTCTTTCTCTCTGAATGGAAAGTCACTCATTCTCACATAAATGATTTTTTTCACCTCTGCTCTGGAATTCCTGGCTCCTAAAGGATCTTAATCAGTGATCTACTCTGTCTTTTAAATTTTCACCTATTCCTCCAGCTCCTTCCCTTCACATTCTCTGCCAACTGTTCCCTCATATTCCATGCTGAAACAGAATTTATCTTTCTTGATTCTGCCTGGCAAGGCCTAGTGTTCTAACCTGCTGCTTCTTCAGGTTCTGGCTCTCAGTACATAACTGAGCTGTGCTATATGATCACCCATTCAGTGATCCACCCAGAAGCAGTCACTGGTGCATCGCATCCTGCTTGATATGCTGCTGGCTCCTGAACTTGGAGCCCCCAACTCAGTGGTGCCTGGGTGTGAGGTGAGCCTGGGCAGGAGAAATCCATTAAGATTCAGTTCCAACATGCAGTCAGGGTGAGCCCTACTGCACATACTGGATTCCCTACCTCTCATCAGTTTTCCCAGGTACTCCACACAGGTGCCACACAGAAGCCCCTTCATTGGCAAAACCATTCTAGACAATGCCTGCAAAGACTCCACACTTCCCAAGTAGCTCTCAGAATCTCAAAGATGGGAAAATTCCATTGGAAGATCTCACCCCCCTTCCTTTGCCAGCTTGACCTTCGGCCACTCCTTCCACCTGTACTCTGCATTCCAACTGGATTAAATACTGTGTCTCCACCACCTGGCTTTGGCATACACCTTTCCCTTCACTAGGTAAATTCTGCTCCCTAGATCATCTCGGTAAAACAGATGTACAGATGTTATGTAGTGGGCACAAGGCAACGGTTCCTGGATTGTCCCTCCCCACCCATGGATGCTGAAGCCCCTGACATAAAATGGAATAGTGCTTGCATTTATCCTCCTGTATTTTCAATTTTTTGTTTTATTTTTTGAGATAGGGTCTCACTGTGTAACCCAGGCTAGCCTCAGACTTCCAGCAATCCTCCTGCTTCAGCTTCTCAAATGCTGGGATTATAGGCATGTGACAACATAGCTGGCTCCTTGTGTGTATTTTAAGTCATCTCTGAATAAATATAATTCCTAATACAAAATGAATGCCATGTAAATGTGTTACACCGTATTGTTTAGGAAATAATGGGGAAAAAAAGGTCTGCATATGTTCAATATAAACACAACTTTTTTTCAAATATTTTCTTTTTTTTGGTAAGGGTCTACAGGGTCTCACTACATAGACTGGACTTGTAGTGATCCACCTGTGTTCAGCCTCCCTAGGGCTGGGATTACAGGCCTAGGCCTGGCACAGCAGGGGGGTGGGATCAAACCAGCTGGGCTGCTGTGCTCTGCCTAACCAGGTGCTTTAATCAGCTGAGCTATTTGGCCTGTTCTCTTTCAAGTATTTTCAATGTGTGGTTAATTGAAACTAGGTATATACCTAGGTATACAGACAGCTGATTATATTCCATACTTGTTTTCAGTGACTATTACATGCAAGTCTGTTCCATATATGAGATATAACTGAAAAATACAGTGAACGTTTAAATTTTCAAAACTATATTATAGGGCCAGGGAGAGAGTTCAGTAAAATAAGTGCTTGCCTAGCAAGCACGAGGTCCTGACCGAGTTCAATCCCTGGTGCCAGAAAAAAAAAAAACACCAAAAACTGTATTACAGTAAAAGGCACGCTGCCATTAATCTCCCTCACCCCCCAAGTGCTCATCCCATTGTTCATGCTGCTTTCTGAAGCAGTCCTGGAGACCTTTAGTGGCACTGCCAAACTTACTACAATGCTCTAAATCAACTCAAACTTTACCCTGCCTTGTTCCTTGGGGAACAGCCAGAAGTTCCATGGTGCCAGATCCATTAATAAGGTACACAAGGACACACGGCCACGTTTTCATGAGCCTGCCTTTCTATTGGCTGGCACTTGACAGCAGCACTCACCTATTTCTGATCATACCTTGTAAAGACTGAATGATGACTTTCAGAACTGCTGCAGAAAAAGGCCAGACAGGGAGAAAGATCCTTCGTAGATGGGCAGGGGACTGGGTGATGGAGGAAGGGACAGAGAGAGCAAGCGAAGGAAAGAAAAGATGAGGTGCATCATGAATGTGCACCAACTCTCCATGATGAACATCCTCATGACGCACTGTAGAAATGTGCTAATAAAAATTTAAAATTAAAAAAAGTAGAAAGAACAATGGAGTGTGTTTGAAGCAAGAAAGAACATTTTTAGAGGAATTTATGGCAATGTGTCTTTTACTGTAATAAAATTTAAATGCCATCTCTTTTGATCGTCCTATTTTATATACATATACATACCCCAAATTCAATTAAAGCTTCAAACAACATTATGAAGTAGAGTTTACACTGAAGAAATTGAGTGAAATGGAATATCAGCTCCAACTTAAAACCTCTGCTCTGCGGTCACTTTCCCCTTGCAAGCCGACCTGGCCTCCATCGCCTAGCCCTGATATCCCTTTGGCTTCTCATAAAATGTATTTGTTATAAAAACTTATTTCACAAAATTTACATGCAGTTCTACTGTAAGAGGGCTGTCTCTCAGCGCTGTAACCTAGCAGCTAGTTTACTCCGCTGTACAAACCAGGTGCACCAACTGTAAAAAGTATCTGGGCAGCACAGACTGCAGTTACTGCCAGCTGTTAGTGGCAGCTAGCGGTTACTGAAGTTCTTACCTATTTGGACAGCAAACATCCTGCAATGTTCCCTAAATTACACCCTTCATTGTTTTTTCTACAGGAATTATACTGAACTTGAGATAAATTTAAACAAGTTCTTTATTTTTAAAATGTTACTGAATAAAGTTTCCCTGTTTCGTAACTGTGAGATTTTTTTCAATATAAAATGTCTAAGTTTCTGAAGATTAGGGTCACTACATGATCAGAACTCCCCAAATGCAGTCTTCACCTGATGAGGAATTCACTTAAGTAGAGCGTGCTAGCCGTGAACACATCTGTGGAACTGACTTGACTGAGCCACGGAGCAGCAAGCTCAATTCCAGGCAGGAGGAGGGCACTACAGAGGCACACAGGGAAGAAAACAGTCTCGAAGCACAGCCCTCTGTGGGGCTTTTTTGAAAAGTTTTACTGCTACCCAATATTTACAAAGAGATCACCTCTGCTACATCACGGTAGGAGCAAAACTAAAAACTCAAAAACAGTAAAGAAAAAAAAAACATGAAAAATGTAATCAAGATTAGGGAACATATTGGTCCTAATGGAAACCCAACAGAAAAATAAATCTGAGACTATAACATTTCAGCCAAAATTTTAAAAAGCATTATATCCAGAACTGAGTAAGAAAAGCACTAATCCAGGAAACACTAAAAGCATTCAGAGAAAACAATTAGCAGGCTGATTCTAAAACATATGTGGGAGAATAATAGAGAACAGACAAGAAAAACCATAAAAAGCAGTAACAGGGAAGAGAACAACGTTAGCCTTCTAAACTTCAAAATTACTACCAAGTTACAGTAATTGGAATACTATGGTATTGGCAAAAAAAAAAAAAAGCACATAAAGACATTTACAAGACATAAATTAAATCTAATGCCAGGTGTGGTGCTCCAGGCCTGAAATCCCAGCACTCCAGTGGCTGAGGCAGAAGGCTGGCTCCAAGTTCAAGGCCGGCCTGGACTACAAGGCCAATCTGGACTACAGAACAAGACTCTAACTCCTCCAAAAGTCAACCAACTTCCCCCTAAAATCCCCCAACAACAAAACAAAACATAAAGTCTATCCAGGTATGGGGGTGCTCTTGGGAAGGCTGAGGCAGGAGGATCACCATGCATCTGAGGCCAGCAAGTTCAAGGCCAGCCTGAACTACACTGCCAGACCCTGTCTGAACACCTCCCTCATAGAAATTAAAATGTAGAAATCACTTCGTTTACATATGAACATTTCATACACCACGAAGATGGTGACAGACCTGGGGCAGGGACCTGCTGCCTTGGGTGGGCCCACACACCCTTTTAGACTAATGCAGGTTTTGTTTCACTTAGGTCCCAGAAGCCATGCCAGTCTGTCACACAGGACGCACCTTAGCTTGCAGGACACATCCACAAGCCGCTTCTCCGACCCACATTCTCAAATGCCAGCCCAATAAATGCTATGGAAAAAGCCTCAGTTTGGGAAGGACACCTTCTCTGCTCAGTGTTTAGCAATAAACCCGTTTGGACTGCTGAGTTCTGTCCCTTTTTCCTGCTCAGGAGGACAGCAAACACATAAACAAGATAGGTGGCCATTCATGTTTTAATGCCTCATCTTGCACAAAAATAAATTTCAAAAACATGAAAACATTGGAAGACTTAGCAAGATCCTATCTTCTCAAAAAAATTTAAGAGCTGAGAAGACACATTTTTTATAATTTAGGAATGAAGATGACCCCTTTATGCTTTGAGAAAGACTGTCTTTTCACTTAGAAGAAAAAAAAATCAGAAAAACAACAACAACAACAAAAAAAAAAGGTAGCTGGGTTTGGTGGTACATACCTATGATCCTAGTACTTGGGAGGCTGAGGCAGGAGGATCACCTAAGGCCAGCCTGGGCTACATAGTAAGTTCTAGGCCAGACTGAACTACAGAGTAAGACTCTGCCTCCCTCAAAAGCCTCCAAACTGTCTATCTAGCAAAGACCCAATATACTTAAAAGACAAATGCCAGACTGCAGACAAACTTGTAATACCAAGGGTCATTAGTTTACTATCCTTAAAAAATTATTTACTTCCATATGAAAAAGACAATAGTCTGATATAAAAATATTACAGTAATGAAATATAAATGCTAGTAGTAGTCATACGAAAAGATTCTTGATTTTACTCAAAAGAATATACTTAAATAAGTTACATCTAGACAACCCATATTTTAACCTGGTTAGGAGGCAAATTGAACAAAGTCCAAACAATTTTTCTTACGTATTTTTTTGTTGTTTCTTTTTTTTTGGCAGAACCAGGGATTGAACTCAGGCCCTTGCGCTTGCCAGGGAAGCACTTATTCCACTGAACCATCTCCCTGGCCCAATTTTTCTTAAGTATTTAGCTTCATTTAATTCATAGCTCCTTGACAACATAAGCCTGACACTGTCAATAACATTCCAGGCATTCACTGCATTTATTAAAAATAAACTTTTTTAAATTACTTGGGTTTCAGTTCTAACAATTCATTCAAATAGCTAAATGAAAACAATTACCTAGGTGAGCAGCTAAAAAAGAGCTTAACAAGAAAGAAAAAAAAAAAAAAAAAGCAGCAGCAGCAACCAAATCTTGACACAGACACAAAATTCAGTTCAAATTCTAGTTTAGATCCCAAGTAACATGAGTTTGTTTTTTGAGAGAAAGTCTCACTTTGTACTGCAGGCTGGCCTGCACTTTATGGCAATCCTCCTGCCTCATCCTCCCAAGTGCTGGGATTACAAATGTAATCACACCTAGCCTCACTTTCTCTCAGCCCCCACTCTTCCACACCTCAAACACCACTGTTACAACAGCTTTCTTCATCTCCATGTTACTAAATTCAATGATTAAATCTTAGCCTCCAACCTATTTTAACCTACCAATCATGCTGGTATTTGATACCTTCTCTTCTAAAACACTTTCTTCCTTTAGCATCTAAGCCATCGTTCTCTCTTGGACCTCCTGGCCCACTGGCTGCTCCTGGCTGCTGGCTCCCTCCTACACATTCAGGAGCCTCTCTGAGTTCTCCAGCACCTCTGCCAATCTTCATTGGATAAAAGAGCTTACATCTCGTGGTTTTACATACATGATGGTTGGCCAGGCGTGGTACTGCATACCTGTAAGCCCAGCAGGAGGATCACTGCGAGTTTAAGACCAGCCTGGGCTACAAAGTGAGGTGACGGCCAGCCTGAACTGTATAGCAAGACCCTGTTCCAAAAAGACAATCAATCAATACAAGATGGTACCCAGTAAAGTTCTGTAGATTAATCCAGTCCAGACTGAGTCTCAGATCCAGCTGTCACTATTAAAACTTTAACAATCTAAATTGAGATATGCTCTGTTAAAATACACATAAAAACTGAAAACTTAATACAAAAACCTGTAATGGCACATGCCTGTAATCCCAGCTACTCAAAAGCAGGAGGATTCCAAGTTCAAGGCAACCTGAGGAACTTGGCGAGATCTTGTTCCATGTGTGAAACTCTGGGTTCAATCCCTAGGACCCCCCCAAAAACAAACAAAACCACTACAATTACACAAATAGAGCAATAATCAACATTAATATCTATAACAACATTACTTTATAATAAATACTAATAATATGTTGATTTCATGTAACACAAATACATGAAACAAAGTGCGTGAGTGAAAAGAAGTCTCCAATGTCTAACCACCACCTAACCATTTCCTTCCCTACTGACAGCTGCTGGTGCCAGCACATGTACAACCTTCCAGACAAGTCCAGGTAAATGTTTGGCTAATGTTTTGGATAAATATTTGGGTTAAACAGAATCTATCCTCAAAATTAATTCTGTTGCTTTCACCTTTCACCTTTCAAAATGTGGCCACCAGAATGTATATTTTCCTCTTCCAAACAGCACCATGCTCTTCAACCAAGCAGCCACAATGACCCTGTGATACGCAGAGACCTTCAAAACTCTCCACCGCCTTTTGGTCTCAGGGCAAAGGCTTGTGATGCTTCACAAAACCCCATGGCCCTTCTAATGGGACGACCTGTCTGTTTCCCCTCTGTTCTGCAAGTTTGACTTCAAGGGCTATTCCGTTGTCAAGGCCACTGTGATGCAGGCCACCTTGTACTAACACAAGAATTAATTTACTGTGTTTTACTTTTCACCACAGCGCTTATCTGTACATTACACACTGATATTAACTTGCTCATATATATATCATTATTACCTGTGCACAGCCCCATCACAAGAGCAAGTTTCACAAGGACAGAAAGGGGCTTCTCATCTCATGCATGCTGTTTGCATGTTACTTATTTCACTTAATACTATATATCTATCTCTGATGTATATCTATCTCTGCATGTAAAATTTTGGCTCAACATTTCTTTTGTTAGGGGCCGGAGAGATGACTCGGTGAAATAAGCACCTCCCTGGCAAGCACAAGGGCCTGAGCTCAATCCCTGGTTCTGAAAAAAAAAAAAATTTTGTTATGTGAATAATGTTCTCTTTCATGGTGCTTTTTTTTTTTTCCATTTATTTTTATTTTATTAAAATACAAATGTCAATCAGACAGACACCTTAACCATACAGATTCGATGAATTAATACATTGCAAACTGTTTTCATAACGTTTTGGTATTGTACAAGGTGCATACATGATATTATATTTACAGATATTATTTTAGCAGATATCTCTTATCAGTGAATTAAGAGTGTAGTTGCTTACTTATCTTATTTTTTATACCTGAATTATATCAAAAATTCAATAATT
>PVKA01014014.1:0-23285 GCA_004027165.1 Ctenomys sociabilis | reverse complement strand
AATCTATCCCAAACAGCACAAGGGCCTGAGCTCAATCCCTGGTTCTGAAAAAAAAAAAAAAATTTTGTTATGTGAATAATGTTCTCTTTCATGGTGCTTGTAGTTTGTTTGCTGAGCCCCACAGTCATAGAAAAGCTTGTAGTGTTAAAAATATTGTTGTAATGACACTAATACATATGACTTTATATACATTAGTTGTACCAACTGGATGCAACAATTCTCCCTTTAGAAATATACGACAATGTTCATTTCTCACCAACTAGTATGTGGGACAATTTTTACGTTAAAAATAGTAATGTTGGAGGGCCGAAGAGATGGCTCAGTGGAATAAGTGCTTCCCTGGCAAGTGCAAGGGCCTGAGTTCAATCCCCAGTTCCACAAAAAAATTTTAAAAAAGTAATGTTGGCCATGTTCAAGTTTTAGTTTATTATTATGATTAAGGCTGAACATCTTCATTTAATCATACAATTGAAGGAAGACAGAGTAACTGCAAGGATTATTTACTTCTGCTCCCCAACCCAGAAGTATACATTATATGTGGAGGATATACTGTATTTTACCTGTTTTAAAGGCTTTGTAGTTCTAACTGGTTATGCCATACTTACAAATTAATTACCATTAATATATATAGAGTGAAAGAGACAGAGAGAAACAGATTCATCTAGTACCCTGTGTTTTCTTATAATACTTTAATGTCTTCATTTAAATTTCAAATCCTTGAACCATCTGGAACTTAAATGAAACAGCCAAGTTTCCCTCCTCAGATGGTCATGGGTCAGTTAACTGATTTTCTATTCTGCTCCACTGAGCTACCTATTCATATGCCAGTACTACATGGTTTTATTTCATTCATTGTTAGCATTTCCCCAAAGAATAAGGAGAGTTAGAAGAAGAAAATGTTAGGCAATCTTCCTTCCTGCACTACTCTTTTAACTACTATTTATTAATAGCTGTTTAAAGGATACCAATTAGTTTCAAATACAGTACAATATGTTAGAGGTCAAGTCACAAGTCAGTTCTGGAGTGGGCAATGTATTCAGTAAAGAAAAAAGCTTCCCCACCTTTAAAACTGTATTTCCAAATTCAGCCAGCTCTCTAGAAAGCACTATGTCCCTGAAAACACAGTAGGCTAGGAGAAAGGGTATGAACAGTCCAAGGGAGACCTGTAGCCTTTATCTGAAAAATGATTCAAATATTATGGTTCAACAACACTGCCTTCATAAATGAAACATAGGCAAATGAAGTAAAACTAATTTGAAACAAAAATATAATCAACTGGATATACCAAACTTTGAAGGTAAGAAAAATATAGCATATTCTTGTATAATATGTACCTTTGAAGTGGAAGTAAAGACAAATAAGTAAAATTCAGTTATTCTAACTTCACGTTTATGTTTAAACATACTTAAGTATCTTTCTTTTCTTGGTGGGATGGGGGTATCAAACTCAGGACATTGTGCCACTAAGTATATCCCCAACCCCTTTGTTAAAGAAGTTTTCACTCTTTACTAATTAGTCCAGCTATTATATTACATATCTGCACCTTGTATCACTATTTTGTGCATTTGTATTCAGCTATATCCAGCAAAGTTCTAAGATTAAATCCAAAGGCAATCACTGTTACTGAACTCAAGTAACCACAACAGTACAGTAAGTAGGATGGGCAAGGAACAGAAAATGAAAGTTCACACCACCTTCATGTTTAAGCGACCCCTGGAACCTCCTCCGCTCTGTTTCCAAAATGGAAACTGATGATCCTATAGTGCACAGATATGCATGGAAGTTCAGAGATGCACGCTCATACTTAACACAGATATTCAGCAAGAGCCTGAGTGTTTTTGCAGTTGGGGTTTTTTAAATTCCCTCAAATGAGTCACCTAACCAGAATCTTTCTATGAACAGAAGAGTGAATCCTTGAAACACCTCATGAAGAGCTCTATAAGCCAAGGACATACTTTTGAAGAGACTGCACTGTCAGTCTTTCCACACAATTTCCCTAGATCAAATCTCTTTAATGACTTTAATAAGCACTTTACTTAAATAGGGTACCTTATCTAATTGTTAGCTTGCTCTCTCTCTTTTTTTTTTTTTTTTTTGTATATAGTACAGGGTCCATAGGGTCTCACTACAGATTGGACTCATAGTGATTCGCCTGTGTTCAGCCTCCCAAGTACCGGGATTACAGGTGTGTGCCACCACGCTCAGTCTCAGTGGCTGTCTCAGCCTGCCCTGGGGATGAGGTCCAGGGTTTGGGGATTGAACCTTGGCCCCTGCGACTGCCTAAGCAGGCGCTTTAATCTGCTGAGCTATTTGGTCAGCCCTTGCTCTCTTTTTATCTGGTATCCAGACACAGAAATGTTTTGAATTATTTAATTTGAAGGGAGAAAAAAGAGCCTATATCTTTCCATACACCAAGATTTAAATAGTGCGTTTTCATTTCTTAAGCAAACTCCTCAGTTCAAGGTCTGGCATCTGGAGTATTATAATTGGTCTAATTTACTTCATTAAACCTCACAGATAAAAGGTCTTAAAAATTTTAATTTCAGTCCATTTTCACCAGGTTTCTTGTTGTGTGTGTGTGCAGGGGGTTGGGGAGTGTTAGGGATCAAACCTAGAGCCATGTATATACTAAGCATACACTTTACCACTGAGCTGTATTCTGAGCCCTTCATTTCAACATTTTAAGAATATTCACCCCAAAACATGTCTCTTCTATTGGTTTGGTCCTGCTTTTTCTTGTCTTCTTTATATTTAGTTAAAATATGTGATTGGGTCCTTTTTCTGTTACTTTGTTCAGTCAAGGAACTCTTGAAATTAATTCTCTCATTTCTTTTCTACTTGTCTAGCAGACATTCTGCCTTCTAGGGGACATGTATCTTCCAAATCAGTAGATCCTATATGCCCTCAAACAATTTGGTCCTTGCAGCCCTTCACAGTAGTTCTTCCTAGATGTGTTGGGTCACAACGAGTGTGCACCAGGGCTGAGGTACAGAGAGGCCTCTCCTCAAAACACACATTCCTTGGCCCCAATGGACAGGAACAGAACAAACAAAAAACTACACTGAAATCTGTACCTCCTAGGATTTTCTATAACCAGACAAGATTGAGAAAGACCCTCTCTGTTCAAACTAAGGAAGTGATTCAGTGTAAGCAGACTCAACTACATTGAATTTTTAAGTTTCCCTCTTAAAAGAAGGGTTGAGTGACCTTATTTCTTCAGTCACTTTGCGTGTGTGTCGGAGGAGGGGGTGTTAGGCACTGAACCCAGGGCCTCAAGCATGCCAGGCAAGATACATGCGCCTGAGTACACACCGCAGCCAGATGTTCTATTTTCTATTTAGCCCGTTTTCAGCCATCACTTTTAGCTCTGTCACCAGATGGTAAGCAGACATTGTTTACAAGCTTAGTAAAAGAGAACAAGCAGAAGCAGCACATTCTTATCTCATACTAACAGCCACTGTGTGGCTGGAGCAGATCAAGGCAGCTTGGTGAAGCCACAGCGATCAGAATTTATGAACAGTAAAATACCCAAGAGGTCTTAATTTGAAGTCATTTTCAGGAAGAAACTCGCAAGCCCCTCTTGATGGCAGACAGTGTTAACTAATAAACTTTCAAATTTACAGTCCAGAAATATACTTTTCTATTTATAAATGTAGAAAGATGTTGTGCTCTTAAAAGAAATTTATAACTTGGGACACATACTCAGACAGACCAAGGGTTATTCGTTAGTTTCAAGTAGTTCTTTTCCTCAGAAAATAAAGAATGGTGCATCAGTGTGTTTCCTAACACCACATAAAGTAGCTCATTCAAAACTCTAAGTCACTGAGTTCTTCAACATGATAGTCTACCTGAGTTATTGAAGCTATCTACATTTTAAAATGGCCAAAAAGCAAGATATTTTAAAGTTGGGCATCAACATGAACACAACCTTCTGGTATTAAAATTTTCCTATTAAAAGATTTTTTACAGACCATTATAAGTAAGTTCTGTGCCCATCTGGCATACAGTAAGTGCTCACTTAGTACTCTATGTTTTTCAGAAAAACTGCCAAGAGAGCTGACAAATTTTCACCACAAGTGAGCAAAGTGCCAAAAACAAAGTTCTCAAAGGGTTTCAGCTTTAGTTATCTAGGAAAATTCACTTGAAAATGAGTGCTTGAAACTTGGAAGAAACAATTATTTAGAACAGGTTCCTAGATTCACTTGAAAGACAGTTAATTCATACTCATTTCCTACTCTCAGACAACAGTCAGCTGAGCGTGCTATGTACACCTGTAACCCTAGCCCTTGGGAGGCTGAGGCAGAAGAATCACATTTAAGACTACATAATGAATTCTTTTTTTTTTTGTATTTTACAACAGGGTCTACAGAGTTTACAGGGTCTCACTGTGTAGATCTGACTCATAGTGATCCTCCTGTTTACAGTCTCCCAAATGCTGGGATTACAGGCCCGTGCCACCATGCCCAGTCTCAACTGCTGTCTCAGTGAACCCTGGGGACAGGGTCAGTATGGCAGGCCCGGGGATCAAACTCCCAGCCCCTGCATCTGCCTAAGCAGGCGCTTTAATTCATCATACGTAGTGAATTCAAGGCCTACCTGGACTACATAGCAAGATCCTGTCTCAAAAAACAAAGCAAAACAAGTATCACAACTTTTCTTCTGAGAGAAATATAGACATTAAACAAATCTCCTTTTACTTCCACACCCCAGAGATGAGAAATGTCTCATTCTCACAGTCATTAATTACTTCTAATTGTATACACATATGTAAGGCAGAGAGAATGTCTGCATCTGTTACTCTCTGAGTATTGCGACTTGGGGAACAATGAGCAGTTCACATTCAAACTCTGCTAAAACCTCAGCATTATACTAAAGAATTCATATAAAGAATAAGGCAAGAACTTTGGATGTCTTCATCATATAATAACAATAGCAAATTGTGGTCCATGGTACCTATTAGAAATTAAGGGTTAGGAGCCAGGGAGATGGCTCAGTGGAATAAGCGCTTCCCTGGCAAGTGAAGGGCCTGAGTTCAATCCCCGGTTCCACCAAAAAAAAGAAAGAAAAGAAAAAGAAATTAAGGGTTATTTAGGAACTACCTCTAAATAGTAGCTAAATTAGGGATGCTCATACCAGCTACTGTCAACCAACTGCCAGATCATAAACATAAATTAGATTGGTTTCTTTTCTTTGGCCAGGCAGGTGCTTAATGCTGCTGAGCTATCTCCCCACCCCAGTTTGGTTTCTCATACGAGGCAAAAATCTGTGGTATAGGGCTGATGATATAGCTCAGTGGGCCAAGCACCTGCTTTGGCAAGCACAAGGACCAGGGTTTGATCCCTGGTCCTGCATGCCACGCCAGCACCAGCCTCACCTCCAGAGTGTGGTAAGCCTACAACCGAGTCCAGTGGCACATGCCTGTAATCCCAGTGCTAGGGAGGCTGAAAACAGGAGGATCACTAAAAGTCTGAGCTGTGTAGTGAGACCCTATACCAAATACATAAAATGAAAAAAATCTGTAGTATAAAAAAAAAATTGGCTTATCACACAAGTATATAGTTATAATAAATGTTTCTCTACCATAACTGGAATACACATGTAATGATTCCCTGATATTTCACATTTCTGAAAAAGTGAGAATTCATATGAAAGTAATTCAACTTTTTTTAATTTGAAACATTTAGTCTCAACTATTTCTATGTTACCATTTTCTTTAAATAAGATACTGTCATATCTACATTTGTAGTAGTCAATGACACATTGTTTTTTGGAGATAGGATCTCATTGATCAGGCTGGTTTAGAACTATGTAGCCCAGGCTGGCCTTGAACTCTCAGGGAACCTCCTGCCTCAGGCTCCAGACTACTGGGATTACAGGCTTGTACTACCACACCCATTATGACACATTTTTTGTGTGTGTGGAACCAGGGATTGAATTCAGGCCCTTGCGCTTGCCAGGGAAGTGCTTATTCCACTGAGCCATCTCCCAGGCCCATGACACACATTTTTGATAACTAAAACCTATGATGCAATCATAGGTTACAACGCCCACCCATGTGGGGTCACTAACTTTTTTATAATCCTCCAAAATTGGGAACAATTATAGGATGGTGCACTTGGCTACCAACATTTTTTTTAAGGGTGTCTATTCCATCCAATTTATATTCTTTGGTCAAAATTGCAAAAGTTCTTACTTTAGGCACATGTACAGTTTATAAATATACTGTGAATTACATTAAATTATGTATTTTTTTAAAAACTATTAATATGCTATCCCTTAAAAAAGTATTATACTCATTATAGTATGTTAATTAAAACAATGATCTGATAAGACTCAAAAGCTATATATTATATCAGATTCTTTGGGGGAAAAAAAGAAAATCTTCAATTGAGTTAAGCATATTGGCCCATGCTTGTAATCTCAGAACTGAGGTAGGGTGAAGCAGGAGTATCACACGTCTAAATCCCAGTCCCATTTAGGCAAATGGGAGATTAGTAGTGAGACTAATCTCAGAATAAAAATTTAAAAAGATCTAGGACAGAACTCAATTGCTCTGTGGTAGCATAATCTCAAGGGAGGGAGGCAGGCAACCTACCTGAAGGGAAGCCCAGAGACTTAGTTCAGAGCAATTGAAGTTTTTAAAAATTTCCTTGGATGTTGAAATATTTTACACCCTTAAATATTTAGAAAACTGTATATTTGATCCATATATATATTTAAAGTATAACTTCAATCGTTTTTGGCTATTACATATTACTACTAATTTTGCATTGTAAAATAGGGCAAATATTTACTACATGGTATATGCACATTGTTCAAGCATTTTAAGAAATGTAAAATTACTTGGAATGCTGGCACAAGTCAGTAAGCCCAGTACTTAGGAGGCTGAGGCAGGAGAATCACTATGAGATCAATGCTAGTTTGGGTCACACAGTGAGTTTAAGACCATTCTGAACTATACAAGATCTTGACTCAAAATAAAATAAGAAATGCATAAAGTTGTAATATGTATAAATGCAAATTATATATGAGTACAGAACTTCGTTATTACTTGTAAAAATAATGCACTAGTTCCCTTGGTATTAATTCCACAAATTCAAAAACTTTTTTTTAAAACTTTGACTTTTCATCTTGCTTCCAACACTTCTTTCTTACACTTTTTCATTAGCAAACAATCTAAGCTTCTTATCTTCCTTTGCAGAGGCAAACTACAACATATCATTTCAATTACATCCAAAATATTTCTCCCATATTCCTTTCTCAAAGATCTTTGGCATAAGACTCAGGCTTTTCATTGAAGATAAAATGACCTATCAACATATGCAACTGATGTTTCATATTTCATTTTAAGCTTTTCTGCAATCAAACTTTCACAATGTACATCCTGCATATTTTATGTGGCTTAGGTTTTCAAAAACTATTATATAATGATGCATTTTCTCATCACTTATATGCACTAAAATTAACTCAATTTTCATTACACATTTTTGAAGATTAAAAATTATTTTTAAATGTTAACTCATGTTGTTACTCTGTACTGATTTTCAATCCTGAGTATAAAAGAATACATTTTAAATTAATTATAATGACTGAGTTTTTATTTATTCACTCATTAAGTCAGATTTATGACCCCTCCCCCTCATTCCAGCTACTGTGAGTTTTGAATGAAACAACCCCAATTGTAACAGAAGAAACATCTGTTGCTTTTTTCTTCCTCAGGGCTTTCCTAACTGAAAGAAAGGCTCCCCGCCTGACCTCCTCTTCCACTCCCCCTCCCTACCCCACACTAGGTGCCTTAAAACTCTCTTAAAGTAAATGTATTGCAAATACATTTAAAATACTGAATTCCTTTAAAATATCATCTTATCAATTTCAAATGTTATAGCTTATTCAAAAATATTCACTTCTTCAAAGAATGACTAAATATTCTATAAGGCAAAAAAACAAGGAAATCAAATGCAGGCATCAGAGGTATACTTGAAATGATCAATCAACTCAATCAAGTTGTCACATATTCCTGTCTCACTAAGAGCCGTTCAGATAAGATTTTCTTCAGGGTATCCAGATTCATACAGCATCTTGCATGCTGTATTTTCTTTGCCAACCCAAGGCTAATATAATGGCAGTCACTACCCCAAGAGGCAGACACCAAATGGAGCCACCCACACTCTCACACTGTGCCTCATAATAAACCATAAAGCACTGGAATGCACCGGCCCCTTTATGAGCAAACAATGCCTGAGCTTCATTAGAATACAGCTGACATTTTCAAAGCACAAATACTTTTAAGAAAAATGTACTAGAAAATAATAGCAATGAAACAGCTAGAAGAGCTGAAATATCTTTCAAGTGTCAGGTTGATTTCTAAACAATTTAAAAAAGCATGATTTGCTACTGACAATTTTATATTATCCTAAGTAGAAAATATGTTTAATAAGGGCAAAGCTTATTCTACTGACTACTGGAAAAAAATGAAAGTAAAAACTATCACTTGGATTGCTTTCACAAGTAATAACCATGAAGTACCTTTAAAATTATTAATATCTTCAATCACTTCTTTAGTACCTGAATGAAGAAAACAGCTTCAGAATTATTTCCACATTTTAATTAATTTATATAAGTAGGGATAAACTAGGCTAACTCTACCCCTCCCCCCCACCCCACCCCAGGGCCCTGTAGTTTTTTCTGTCTGCAAACAGCAAGGACGTCTTGAAATCAGGTTGCTCCAGGCGGTTTTTCAATTTAACACTGCTGCTGTTTAAAGAATATAAAATAAACACTAAAACTCACCCAGCAGTAAGAAACAAACTGATCTCTCTTACCTGGTCTATGGAAGCATGCCTCTCACTGCAGTACCAACAACACTCTACAGTCTTTGTTACCATTCAGTGGAAACTTGAGACTGTATCAGACGTAAGCAATCGAACTCAGAAACGCTCAATTTAAAATACTTCTCAGTAAAACTAAAAAGATGCTCAAGAAAACTGTTGGGTTAATTGGTTTTCAAACAACATATACATATGTTTAATATAACAAAGACACTTCGGAAGAAACTGAAAGTATAGGTCATACGAGATGAAGGGTTTGTTTGTTTTTAAATGTAGAAGCTTGCTTTCTTAAAAGAGTTTTAATATTAAAATTACTGAAAGTAAAAGGGGCAAAATGAAAAAAAGAAGCCTTAACTCAAAGCTAACATTTTTCTAAATATCACTTGAATTTTAACTAGCTTAAAAATAAAATTAACTTACTCATGAAACCTGCATAATTCGAATTATACATGTCAGGGTATTTGCTGGTTCCAAAGCAGTCACAAAGCAGGAGATCTTAATGCATCTTGAAAGCAGAGCAAAAGCACCATGTGTTCACGGAAGAAAAAAGAGGAGAAACTCCTGAAAAACTGGTCAGAGCTTTTGAACCCGTAATAACTGCCCAGCTCTTGTGGGAGGGGAAAAGAGTCCTGGTCCTGCCCCCTGAGATAGGAGGCCATGCTTCAACGCCAAAGTGAATGACAGGCCCATTTCTGGTATCAACAAAGAGCAGCTTAGTTGGGCTCTATTTTCCCCCCACTTTCCCACAGAGAAGTTTTAAAATTTTCAGGTTGGTCCCTTCATATCTAGGATTAAGTACCTTTCTCCATTTTCTTAATGAGGAACCCAATTATGTTGTTCTGGCTTTTTAAGTGATTAATTAAAATTACATACCTAGTCATCTTACTCAAGTTTTCCTAGGCCATAAGCTGAACAAAAGATGCCCTCTTAAGTTTCCTTCCAAATCTATATAATGTTGATAACTGTATGCCTAACTAGCAATATTAGCACACTTTCCTTTATATATGGGGCACAAGTAGACAGAAAAATGGATATCAACATTAAGCAATTGAAATAGTAAAAATTTTAAAAAGCTAGATGCAAAAACAGTTTACAAAAGTGCACTATACCTATGATTATACAAATTCAAAACAATAAACATTTCCATCAACAACATGTATTTGCTGAGTACTTATTATAAGCCAAGTACTATCTTGGGACCTGGGGACACAGCAGTGAACAGAACAGATAATAGCCAAATAATATCCCTGTCTTCAGCAAGCTTACTACAGTTCATTTGGTCCCTCTGAGCTCAGCTATCCCTCTGACTACAGCACCTTTCCTCCTTTGATTAGTTACCACCTAAAATGAAACACTCCCTTTTCAAAGTATGTCTCAAGTACCTCATGTTTGGTTTGGTGTTGTATCCCCAGTGTCTAACAGTACCTGCTAGATATTCAAATATATACTGAGAAAGATCAGAAAGATTTTTCTGGTTCAAACTCTTCCTCTGCTAACACAAATTACACTTTAATGCATAAATACGCCAACAATGACTTAGCAAAGGTGTAAATTAAATTGGGTTATAACCACACATTAAACAAAATTGAATTTCACATGGTCTCACTATTACATCTGAGTCAACTGTAATATTTGAGTAAATATTTAAGTAAAATAAATGTTAAACTACTACATACCAAGTTTCTGTGGAGACATTTTATAAATTTTGAATGAAAGAAAATTTTGAATAAAATAAAAGAAAGAAAGAAGAGCCAAGGAGACAGCTCAGCAGCGTAAGTGTGTACCTGGTGAATGCACAAGGTCTTGAGTTAAATCCCTGTCCCAAAGAAGAAAAGAGTAAGACATATGATGACTGAGGTCATGAAATGAGTACAATAAGGTGGAGTTACAGTAGGATTCCACTGTGTTTCATTTCATGAGTAACTACTCAGTGTGGCACTGACCTGCGACCTCCTCCTGAGGTGTGACCTCCAACCTACTACACACCTTCATGCTTCCTCCTCCCTGCCGCCTTCCTTCCCAGGGCCGGCCCTGTCCCCTCCTTGTTGCCCTTCCATCTACTGCCTTTCTAACCAGGCAGCATCATCACAAACCATTTTCTAAAATGTTCTTTTACAAGTGTACATAGCTGAGTGGCACAGCACCTGCTGGGCAAGCGCAAGGTTCTAAGTTTGATTCCCTATACCAAAATAAAAACAAAAAACAAAAAACATCAAGTGTATGACAGTGTAGGAAAATGCATGGGCTCCCACTGTTATAAGGAAATGCATCTGATATAGGTCCTCTGAAACATTTTCTTTTTAATCTTATACAGAAAATTCATTTAAACATATTAATTACAATTACTGACTAATTAGAAATCACCAAAGGGGGCTTAGCATTCTCTCTTCCAGACATATAATCTGATTTCTTCAGACTGGAATTTGCTCTATTTACTGACCAAGTATTCACTACATTTAATGACATTTATGATTCTTAGGCAGAAATGACACTATGCTAGTACAACAGTAGTTCTTATTTGACCCATGTCTGGCAGATACAGCTACCTACCCAGACCCACGTAACGAAGGAATAGAAATGAGCTATTCTGCCATTCTGTGGCTATACTTACATGTTCAAATACAATGTCCAATCTTGACAAGTACAAGCAAAGGGTTCCTGCTATCACTTGCATGAGTAAATGCTGGCTTCCTAAAAATATCACAGTAAATAATTTCACCTTTGCTTGCTCCTCCATTTTACCCTTTAAATACACTTTTGTAAAGGCTCTGTCCTTAATGCTTTTGAGGGTTTGAATCTGGAATGAGCTCAGAAGGCCTGGGGTCTTCAGGCAACAGTAATGTTGGGCAGTGGTAGAACCTTTATGATGCAGGGCCTACTGGAGGTTTAGGTCACCCCGAACACAACCATGAAAGAGACAGTAGCACACCAGATTCTTTCTCCTTCAATTCATGGCCCCAAGATGGATGTGTCTCCTCTGCCACTTGCTGAACAATCAGCAATACATTCACACCACCAAAACTATGAGCTAAGGTAAGCTTTTCTTCCTTTTAAGTAGATCTGCCTCCAGTATTTGTCACAGTAGCAGAAAGCTAACACAGTACTATCTTCAAGATCTACATTCCCTCCTTGGAGAACATTATCTACATCTATGGCGATTACTACAAAAATACACAATTTTATCCTTCTAGCCCTGTTCCTTTCTGTTCTGTTCTTCTTGAAACTCTACAATCACCTTCTGCATATATCTATCTGTATATTGCAAAATCTCAATTCCTTCAATATAAAAATTGTCTTCCTTCCCAAAACAGCACAATCTATATTCCCTTAATCTTATGGAAGGCATCAAGATTCAAGAGAGAAAGTGTTTTTCTTCTTGTCTTATCCTTATCCACTAAATGGTCATACTGTTTCTAATTTTTTCTCAGTTTAAAAAAAAAAAAAAGAATGAGAGATAGATACAACTTGTGATAACCACTCAATATCCAGAGCTGTATTATCCAAAATGGTAGCTGCACCTACATGTAGCTATTCAAATTTACACTGACCAAACAAAATTTAACACTCAACTTCTCTGCTGTACTACCATATGTCAAGTGTTCTGGGAAGCCACACATGGCCAACAGCTGTTGTACTGGACAGTACACATACAGAACTTCTCCCCCACTGTGGAAAGTTCTATTAAACATTTCTGATAAGGATAACATGGTAAAATACTTAAGTCAATTGTCCAAATTTTCTCCAAACTGGCCCCAATTTAACCTTTTCTTTTCTACCATAATCCTTATTAAATGTTTCACAAAATAAAGGAAGCCTATGCAAGGAATATGGTTAAGCATCTATGAAATGGGAAAAACCAAAATGCCATCCCAGGAAGGGAGGGAGGGAAGAAAGGAGGAAGAAAGGGAAGAAAAGGAAACCAAAGATGCTATAGACATGGTTCACTGAGGTGCCCCTACCAGTTGTTCAGCAAGTGGCAGAGGAGACACATCCATCTTGGGGCCATGAATTGAAGGAGAAAGAATCTGGTGTGCTACTGTCTCTTTCATGGTTGTGTTCGGGTGACCTAAACCTCCAGTAGGCCCTGCATCATAAAGGTTCTACCACTGCCCAACATTACTGTTGCCTGAAGACCCCAGGCCTTCTGAGCTCATTCCAGTCATGAAATTTGGAAATAAGATTTTTAGCCTTAAAGAAGGAACATGGAAAGGATGAGCTTTAGTACTGATTTTTTTTTTTTTTTTTTTGGGTGGAACCCAAGATTGAACTCAGGACTTTGCTCTTGCCAGGCAAGCGCTAATTATTCTACTGAGCCATCTCCCTGGCCCCAAGGATGAGCTTTAGACTGAAAACTTCCTGTACATTCAAGCATTAATTTAATTATTGGAATAGAAATCAAATTCAAACTAGTATGACTTGAAAGGAATTAGCTGGCACAGCTGGCTCACAGAACCCAAAAAGAAATTAGGTAAAGAAATTAGGAAAAGGAGGGAAGAGCCTTTGGAACTCAGGTTAGGTTGACTGTGTTTGTTCCCATCTGTCTTCTGTCTCAAGTCAACTCTATTCTCCCTACAGATCAGCATTCACCACATAGTGGGACACATGGCACGCAATGTGCTGCTAGCTCCATGTCACAGATTTCAGGGCTGGGGAGGTAGCTCAGTAGAATAAGTGCTTCCCTGGCAAGAGCAAGGGTCTGAGTTCAATCTGCAATTCCAGCAACAACAAAAAATTTCATCAAACTTTCTCTCACCATAGGCCCTTAAACACCAGGGAGATACTCACGGGTCAATGAAATGTTGCCAGATAAAGTGCTGGGCTAATCAACTATGATCAGAAGGACACAATCATAGAAGATGTAGTAGCTACAGTATTAGTACAGTCTAGTGGAGAAGTTCCTAGGAATCTCATATATAGTACCTAAAAATCACTATTTAAGCTATTCTGAACAAGCCATTTAAAATGCAGGAGTTGAATGATTTTCTACTACAAGTAATCTAGTAAGAAGTGAAAATGTTTCTGAGTTCAATAACAATTCTCTTTCTCTTTTTTTCTGGGGTGGAGGTTGGGGGTTACAATGTTGAAGATCAAACCCAAGAGTCTATGTCACTGAGTTACAGTGACTTTTCTATGTCTTGAGACAAGTTCTCCCTAAATTGTCCAGGGTAACCTGGAACTTGCAATCCTCCTGCCTCAGTCTCTTTAGTAGCTGGGATCACAGCCATGTGCCAACACACCCAGATTTACTGTCCCTTACAGGTTAAACTTCAACCATATTTTTATGCTGACTCAAGGCCAATCTTCATTTAAGACTCAGAATCCATCCAGCCTAAATTACATCTAATGAACTTCTCATTGAACTTTCTTCTTAACCAAAAGCAACCTCATGACCCCATCCCCAGCAACAGTGCAGAAACTACCCATCAGCCTTATTCAAATGAAAGAAATGGAAATTCATCACTATCAAGTAACTTGGTTATATGTTAGCAAGTGATAGAACTGAAATTTGAATCTGATTCTTGACTTCTCAACGTTCATATACTGTGTGGATATTATGACTATGTATATTAATTATAGATATGAATTCAACAAGACTTTATCAAAGGCAGGCTAAAACCATATTGTTTTCCATGTTATATATTGGTCTGCTCATACAAATAAAATGTTGCAGATGGTGAAAAAAGAAAGAAAATAATCTTTCCTGTTTATGTGAAATTTTTGATCACTCCCTCACCAAAGACATCATATAAGGTCCCTGATGATGTTAGCAAGCTTTTCTAGGATCATTTTCCAGAAACCCTATGCATAAATTATTCACTATTTCTTCAACAGTCCATGACTGCATTGGAAAGGCTTCACTGTTTTTCATTTGATGAACTAGGATTCATCCTTTAAAATCTATATAAAGTGTCACCTCCTTGGTTAAGATATTCCCAATTCACTCTGAAGTAGGCTTGGTCCCATTGTGGTTCCTATAGCATTGAGACATGCATTTATTACACTCACCACAATATTCTGTAATTTGACATATTTATCACCTCAAGTGGTTTTTGTGTCCCTCTATACACAACTAACTTTTTTTTTTTTTTTTGCAGAATGGGGCCTGAATTCAGGCCCTTGTACTTTCCAGGCAAGCATTTATTCTACTGAACCCTCTCCCCAGCCTGCTGTGTTCCTCTATAGTAGATTTTTAACTCTGCAGTTTTTCCTCTTCCATCTCTATATCCTTCCTCGCTACTGAACTAAGGAGTATAAACTATATACTTCATATCACAAAAACTAAGATTTTAATGATCAAGTATGTCTAGTGGCTATTAAAATAACTACACTGACCACAGAAGATATTTTAACCACACTAGCATTCTTTCTAGGCACTGAATGCTAAGACACAGAATTTTATAACTACCACTAACTTTATATTAGTTATTACCAGCAACTAGCTGCCTTTTCCATGAGCACCCTGAAATTCTGTCATATTTTCTGAAACACACCAAAGGTATTCTGTTTTCCTTTCTTAGAAACTCATGCAGCAGTCTTGCCCCAAATGTCTTCTCCCTTCTTCTGATTTTTCTCTACTCCTCAGTAGTGGAGTTCCAACTCTACTACAAGAGCTTCTATTTCTGACTTCTTAATTCTAATCTAATTTTTTTAATTCCTACAAAAATACATTGAATATCCAAAATATGTAGCTAAAACAGATGGACTACATGAATATTTTGTTATAACTTTTAAGTTACATGATGGATTCTTAAAGAGCTATTGTTAAGACTGGAGAATTTATTCTGTTCACTTAAATCTATACCTACTTACTTTTTATAAGGTGCTGGTTATTAGAAGAGGGCCTAAAATAATCTAATGAAGATAAAATTCTTAGCTTTGGGAAGTGAGTCCAGTGCAGGAAACTTCATAAATAAGCAAATATAATCAATTCTGTTAACTCTTTCAAAAGGAATTAGTGAAGGGCTGGTCAAATAGCTCAGCAGATGGGGGTTCAATCCCCATGCTGGCTATGCTGGCCCTGCTCCCCCCCGCTCCCAGGGCATGCTAAGATGGCAACTGAGATTGGGTACCAAAATACCAAAAAAAAAAAAGAAAAAAAAAAAAGAAACCAGTGGGTACTAGAGGGCTGATAAAGGTATCACATGGAATGTTCTTTTAGACAAGATAGGGAGGGTTCTCTCAAGGGTGAGTGGTATTTAAGCTGCAACCTGGAAGATGAAGAATTCTCAGCCTTGGTAAAAGCAGAGAGAAGAGCATTCTAGGGAGAACAACTATGCAAAGGTTCCATCTAACTAACACCCAAACTGAAAGTAAAATAAGAGCTGGACATAGTAGTGCATGCCTACAATTCCAGCACTTAGGAGGCTGAGGCAGGATGATCATCATGAGTCTGAGGCTAGTCTAGGCTACATACTGAGTTCAAGGCCAGCCTGAACCACACAGTAAGACTTGCATAAAAAAATAGTAAGTAAAACAAAAGAAAATGAGGAAGACCAAAGTACATATAAGGAAATGGTTTTTGGAGGAAAAAAAATACTAATTTTGTTATTTGTATACAATAGAAGAAGAAATATTTTTTTTATCTGGGCATATAGCAAAACACAAGGAAAAGGATTAGAATCATGAATGTTGCTTTGCACAGAAGACTAAAAAGGAACAAGATGATTATAGACATTAATAAGTACTAAGCACTAATAATAATACACAATATTCCACCATACAACTGCATTATGTTTTCCTATAAATGGATATTTTTAGTCACCATATTTTGTCATTATAAATAACTATGAAATAAACACTTCACACAAATCTGATTCTCTTCTAGTCATGAACTTTAAAATAGTTTCTAACAGGTGAAAGAATATAACCTACTTTAAATAACTTACTTTAAAGAATACACACACACACACACACTTCTTGGCCTTCTGGTTTAAGATTAACTCTCTCTCTCTCTGTCTCTCTCTCTTATTTTTAATCACCATTTTGCTTTCCAGAGTGATTATGAGGGTTTACTTCCCACCAGAAACAGAGCTGAATAAGCATGGGTAGGAAATATCTATTTCTCTCACCTTTACCAAAAAAGGTCATAATTATAAGAAAATTCTTGTTGATTTCATAGAGGAAAATGATTGTTTTTCAATAGCTTTCTTACCTGATATCCAAAATATTGCACATCCTCACTGTACAAAGACTGTAAATTACATAAAAGTGCATAAGAGAAAACCCTCTGTCACTCAGCCACTTAAAAAAATAGTAATGTTAGGCTGGGCATGGTGGTGCACACCTGTAATTCAGCACTCAGGAGGCTGCGGCAAGAGGATTGTTGCAAGATTGAGACCAGCCTGGGCTACAAAGTGAGCTCAAGGCTAGCCTGAACTGCATAGCAAGACCTTGTTTCAAAAAGACTCCCCCCCCCAAAAAAAAGAGTAATGTTTCATGTACATAAATCAAGCTTTTAGTGTATTTTTTTCCCAAAAAGAAAAAACATATTATACATGTTTGTTTTAACTCTTTGAACAAAATGTTCATTCCTCTGGAGTTGTCTTACTCTGCAAGTTCATGTAGTCTTTTCAACCTGTCCCTAAGTGAGAACAAAAAAATCATCAAAAAATTCCTTTAGGGCCAGCGAGATAGCTCTGTAATCTAAAGCACCTGCTTGGACAAGCTTAAGCCCGTAGGGATCATGGTTCGATCCCCAGCGGCACATGCGGCACCAGCCCCACCTTCCGGGTGGGCTACACCAGCCCCCCCACCAAATATTCCTTTAATAATGTGACTGGCAAATGCTTTTTTACTTAAATTTTAAATTATTTTTTTTTAATTTGCATTTATTTTTGTCTTTTTGAGACAGGGACTCGCTTTGTAGCCCCAGCTGTTCTTGAACTTCCAACAATCCTCCTGTCTAGGCCTACCAAGTAGTAAGATTACAGGCTAAATTAAATTTTTAAATTTAGATTTTTTACTTTGATTTCTGATGAAGTTGGACACATATTTTTATTAGCCATTTACAATTCCAGGATCCCTTCTGCTGCTCTAATTTTTTCTTGTAATGTCAGTATTACTTATTTGTATTACATTTAGTATTCCCTTCATCTTCCCCTTGTCTTCAGCAGTTCCTCAGCTCTGCCTTACTTATGATGATCCTGACAGCTTCAAGGATTACTGGTCAGGTGTCTTGTAGAATACCATTCAATTTGAATTAGCTGATTTTTTTTCTCCTGGCTAGCCTGTAGTCATGGGTTACTAGGGGTAAAATCTCATCACGTTGTGTCTCCAGGTACATGCTATCAAAATGAGTATGATTGATAAAGTTAACCTTAAAGATTACTTGACTAAAAAAAAAGATTACTTGACTGAGATAGTATTTTCTAGGTTTTTCCGCTGAAATATTATTTGTCTGTGCCCACTTGACATTTCTATACATTATTCTGTGTGGTGGAGCCCATACTCAAAAGGGAAAGAAGGGGTTAACCACTACTTTCTTGAGGGAGGAGGACCTACATAAACTTTTCTGAATATGCTATGGAAGATTTATCTCTTCTCATTATTTATTTACTTATTCATTTAAAGACTTATTTGTAAGTACATAGTCATTTTATAATTTTGGTTAAAATCCAACATCATATTTTTATTTTGTTGCTCAAATTGCTCATGCTTTGGTCACTGGGACATTTTTGGATTAATATTCAGTCACCTCCTTCTGAAGACCAAGATTTTTCTTAAATTTCCTTCCCTCTAAATAAACATTCTCATAGTTCTTCAACGAAACAATTCTAGAGGACTGTTCTATTAGTGGGATTGATATGTCTACGTATAAGTAAATCTTAGCTTGAAACTGGAGCTGTGGCAGCAAATATTTATGTAATTCAGCATTCTACTGAACTTTCTTATTACTAATAACTTTATTATTTTTTACTTAATTAATTAGGTACAGATCTTACTAAGCAGCTCAGACTCTAGTGATCCTCCTGTCTCAGCTTCCCCAGTGCTAGGATTACAGGCATGTACCACCATGTCTGGTTTTGGTGGCTAGCACAACATGCCCAGGGATTCAGGGCTGGCATGGCATGTGGTACCAGGGATCAAACCTAGGTCTGTTCACTTGCCAGGCAGGCACTCAGATCACTAAGCTATCTATCTCCCCTGCCCAGTACTAATAAGCTTAAATTTTGATTATCAAGTAACAATTGTATTACACATACATGATTGTTATGTCTTCTCCCTTTCAATAACTGCACCTCTTTTTTTTTTTTTTTTTTTTTTGGCTGGGCTGAACCCAAGGCCTCACACAAACTAACCAGGTACTGAACTTGAGCTATACTCCCTGGACCAACATCTATTTCTGTACCATATTACATTAATTGAGATTAAAGAAAAAGTGGGGCCACACAGAATGCAGGAAGCTGCAACAAAATGTTTCTCTAGATTTTATAAAAAGATAAAGAGATATCCATCAGTGTAACTTTTCTTAAGCCCATTACACAATTTAAAGACATCATCAAGAAAATGGAGAAGTTTCTTGAAGGCGACAGTACACATGAACTGCTTTATCCTTGGCAGAGTAGTAATTACAGTACAAACAATGACAAAAAAGGCCAAAATACTAACAGATTTTTTCCTATAGGTCAATTATACCTTAGCATGACAACAACTTGGAATAGCTAAAAGCATAGGGAGTCACTATAGCTTTTGTCAAGTGCTCACAGATTAAATGAGAGGTGCAGCAAGGGACTGAAGAGAGCTCTCCAGAGTGATGGAGGGCACCAACTGCTACTGGCACAAAGCTCCACTCACTCCCATAGACCCTTCTGTCCTATAATTTTTTTTTTTTAATGAATGCAGGACAGGGTGTACAGGGTCTCACTACATAGACAGGTCTAGTAGTGATTCTCAGCCTCCCAAGCACTGGGATTACAGGTGCTCACCACCATGCCCAGTCTCAATTGTTCACCTCGGTGTGCCCCGGAGGCAGGAGTGAGCCAGCACAGCATATGGGGGATCAGTCTGGTCCCTACATCTATCTGCCTAAGCAGGTGCGTTAGTCCACTGAGCTATCTGGCCAGCTCCTGTCCTACAAATATAAGTCATAACTCACAGTAGAAGAGGAGTTTTTTTGTTTTGTTTTGTTTTTTTCAAAACCAGGGATTGAACTCAGACCCTTGCGCTTGCTAAGGAAGCACTTATTCTACTGAATCATTTCCCCAGACCCTAAAAGAGGAGATTTGAGGGAAAGAAATCTCACTTCTAGGTCCACTGAAATCCCAATCTTCTGAAGGAAGAAGAGAAAGAAAACTCTTTGATGCCTGGTAAAAAGGAGGAGAACCTTCTACACATAGGAAACCTACCCTACTGCTGCAAATCCTTTTGTGGTGGTAGAGCCCAGGATTCTACATTGATACTAAGCAGTTTGCTGCTGCTCAGGAAAGAGCAAACAAAGCACTATCGCACAGGGCCTAAGATCAATGTTAGGCCAGGCCAAGAAAAGAGTTGCCTATGCCACCCCATAGGCCTACCACTGAGTAATAAACAGCATCAGTCAGTCACTGGAGAAGGATAAGGAAAGACAGTCTTCCTCTGTGATGGAGCATGAAGAGGCTGGGGAAACCCAACAGTACACAGGAACACTTTCTCCAGTCCAAGAACAAGGGAATGGCTACGTGATATATGCTGAATATAATCACAGCAATAGCAAATCCTCAGTTCAAAACTTAAGTGACCCAACTCCACTGACAAAAGGACTGACAGAGATATGGGTCCATTCCAGGCACAAAGATTGTCTACTTCAGTCTCTACCATTCTTTTATTGATGATAACTGGTATTAAGTTAAAAATTACAAGACACACAGTAATGGGTACTGGGTAATGGGTATTACCAAAAGATTACAGAACCAAAGTCATATATGACCCACATGTCAGTTATACCACACAGGAGGGACTTAATATAACTCCTCTTACCTCTTCTCATCATAAGACTTGAAAACTTTTTTAGTATCTTTAATTACTTCAGAAGATAACTGAGGGCTCAAGATGCAACTCAGCACCACTGAACTTGCCTAACATCCACAAAGCCCTGGAGTTAATCCCCAGTACCAAAACATCAAAAAATGTATTGGGGATTTTATAACTACATGTGGCACTGTAATGGTGGATCAATCTGTCAACTTGAGTAACACCCAATTAAATCAGCTTAATGTACTTCTGAATGTGGGAGACCACTCTATGGAGGATTATCACCAGAATGGTATAAAAAGGGTAATAAAGAAGGTAAGATTTGGAACTGGGCGTGGTGGCACACTCCAGTAATCCCATCTCTTGGGAGGTTGAGACAGGAGAATCACTGTGATTTTGAGACCAGCCTGGGAGCTACAAAAGTGAGCACAAGGCTGGCCTGAATCTTATAGTGAGACCCTGTCTCAAAACAAAAAAAAAAGGGAGAGGAGGGAATAAAAGAAAAGGGGAAGGGGAAAAGGAGAGGGGAAGGGGAGGGAGAGGGGAAGGCGAAGCAAGATTGCTTCCATCTTCTTTGCTCTGGCCTTCACTTTCACCTGGGACTCATCTCCTAGCTTCTACTGCAGACTCTTCAACCTCCAGCACTGACCCTTCAGCCTTCAATGGTGGACTCTTCAGCCTGCTGATATAGGCTGGTACAGAACACTACAACGAGCTCCAGGCCTTGACTGGATCCTTCAGATCCCCAGTGCAGGGACAGACTTTTTGCACTCCACATCTGACTCTGTGTGGGTGGTCTCTGTAAGCCAACATTATAAATGCTTCTATATTGTATATGTTGCATTGTATCAGTTTTCTCTAGTAAGCACTGACTGATACAGGTACTTTCCCGGACTCTGCCCTGTGTACTATTTTTTGACAGATTCTAATTTGTACCCTTTAGTCATGGTAAACCTTAAGTGTATTAACAGTTGCAGTGCATTGTCAGTCTTTGTAGTGAATTATCAGATCTACGAACCTCTAATTGATGTCAAAAGTAAGGGAAGGGTTTTGGGCACTGCTCTAAAAGTACAACTCACTTACTTCCTTACAAACTCCTTACAAATATTTCTCCTTCCAATCTACACCTTCCCTGTCTTTTCATTTTCTTTACAACATCTTCTTAAAAGCTTAAATTTTTAATTTTAATAAATTCAGTAAGGATCTTTTGTAAATTAATCATATTTTTGGTGTTCCATTTAAGCAATCATTGCCAAAGCCAAGGTCACTCAGACTTCCTACTTTTCTTCTCAAGTTTTACCTCTGGTTGATGACTTGCAATGCCAAGCATTGATCCTAGAGTCTCACACACACTAGATTAGCACGCTACTACTGAGTCTTATGTTCTTTTTGAGTTAATTTTTGTAAAAGGTATAATGCTCTCCAGGTTCTTTTTGGTAAGTGGATTTCAATTGGTTTAGCATCATTTGTTGGAAAGATTCTCATTTCTCCTCTGAACTGCCTTGGCGTTTCTGTCAGAGTGACTGGCTGTGCTGGTGTGGGTCTCTGCTGGGGCTCCTTGCTGTGCTCTATTGCCTCTACGACTATACTTATGCCAAGAACACGTCATCTTGAATATCACGGTTATACAGCAGGTTTTAAAATCAGGTAGTACAAATCCTAGATTTTGCTTGTTTTTTGAGACAGCATCTTGGCTTTGCTTCTTATATAATCTGAATCTCTTTTATATTTACAAATTAATATAATCATTTTATTCTAATTACTAGTAAGATAGTGTTACATTTTGCCACTATTATGTTTATTGCTCCTTAACACTATTTCTTATTATTGACTGATAACAGGCATTTTTCTTAACACTAGTTTCATTGTTTTTGTTACTTAACAGTGCAGCAGAAACTCTGATTAATTTTATTTATTTTTTTGAAGGCTGAATACTTACAGTACATACGTGTGTATATATACATATACTTTTTTGGGGGGGGTCTTTTTCAGACAGGGTCTTGCAATATACTTCAGCTTAGCCTAGAGCTTACTTTGTAGCCCAAGCGAGTTTCAAACTTGCAAAGGGTTTCACTATGGATCAGGCTAGCCTACCTGAGCCTCCCGATTACAGACCCATCATGCCAAGCTGATTACAGCATATCTTTAAACCTCATTAAAATTTCAATTTTAATACTATATTGAGCTTCACTATGTCTGATAATCTATGAAATAATTCCTTTAAAAATTCCAATGCTGGAAAATATTTTTAAAAATTCAAAATCCTGTGTAATCCTCCTTATTTTCTAAAGTTCTAAATCAATGGAGACAATGTATTTGGCTTCAAATTACAGACCTACCTTTTATTACCATAGTTGTATAATCTAATTTAACCTCTTTGCATCAATCAATATTCTTGGGAGTAATTACTTAGATTCAGTTAATTCAAGAAAGTTTTAGCCGGGCGTGGTGGCGCATGCCTGTAATCCCAGCACTCAGGAGGCTGAGGCAGGAGGATTGTTGTGAGTT